>NNCF01140231.1:0-14907 GCA_002313205.1 Laupala kohalensis
ATTTTATTTAATTACCAACTTAAATCTCTTTTTCTCTTCACAATGACAAAACACTGACTTTACTTATGGCATAATTCTATTAAAACTGAAGTCTGTCTTGGCACTAAGGTAGTCTAAAGTTCGTGCCTTTCTTTCGTAATTCATGCCATTTCCTCCATGACGCGCAAGCGCAATACGGTTTTGGTTTAGACAATACAGACGTACCATACCTCTCAAGATGACCAATTACCGCCGCTAAGTAGGGTTCTCACGTAGGTCAGTCCCTCAAGCAAAGCGTCAGCAGTACCCCGTCTTTCCGGATGACCACCCAAAAGTAGCTCGGGCGAAACACTGGTGCGATGCAAGCAATATGAGCTACATCAACAGTCTGTGAGATGTCAGCTTCTCACCAAAAGACTCCGCTGAGCAACGTCAGCAGCGTCAACATCTACGNCAACGTCTACGCGAAAAATCTTCAAGATCTGAGCTTCGCGAACGAAAAATCTCTAAGACCTGAGTTGCGCGAAAAATCTCTAAGTCGTGAGCTTGCGAGCTGCGCGCGAACAACTGTAAGATCTGAGAAGCGCGAAAAACTAGCGCGATGTGAGCTATATGAGCTGACTGAAAAATCTGAAGATATCAGCAGCGCGAAAAACTGTAGGATCTGAGAAAAATCTCTAAGACCTGAGAAACATTTGGGTGCTGCCCAAAAAATCTATGTGAGCTGAACACATCTAAGCGCCGCCGAAAAAATATATATGAGCAGCTACACGAGCTCCTCCGAAAAACTGGTATGTGAGAGCTGCCGAAAAAATATATGTGAGCAACTACATGAACTCCTCCGAAAAACTTGTATGTGAGCACGACGAAAAACTTAGATGTGAGGACGAAATTTAGATTGTTCTGCCTTAAATGGGCTCTATCACTACTCTCTCCCGAAAATCTTCAAAATTTTGAATCCCACGTGATCGAAAACTCCCAATGCCGAAATGATTCCCCCTTCTTACGCCTCGACTCTCATTGGAACATTTTTAAAGGGCTTCAACTGCTTTCTAGAATTTTCTCAACGACGTTTTACTTTCAACGCTTTTTCACGCATGTTCGTACATGTTTTTACCCTGCACACATCTGGGGTTTCTTAAGTTGGGTTGGGCCTTCCTCTCCATCCCCTTGCTAGCTTGCGATTTCTAAAACGTCATAAATTTTTCTTGAAGCTAAAGGGCCGCCGACAACCTCGTGCTACGCCCGGGTGTGGCTGCCACTCTTCGTCCATCTCTAACGGTCATCCTTTTAAATTTCTATTCTTTAAACTTCATAATTCCGCAACATGGATGATTAAATTGATAATTAATTCGTGAATTATTCAAATCTCACTATATATATATACAATAGATAGCGACCCGGAGAGTGTGGTTGTATGTGGGCTCGACCCTCAGATTTTGATAATTGTCTTGGGCAAAGTTTGGCAATAGAGGCGCTGAAGACGAGAGTGTGGCAGTTACGGGTTCAAAAGTTTCCGAAATTTAATTTTCTATTATTCTTAAAAAGCGTTAGGTTAAAAGAAGGGAGAGAACGGTTGAAAAAGATAACGCCGTTGAAGTGAGGAAATTTCCTAGGAAGTAACGTTCTGAGTAGCTAGGAACAAGTACTTGTCGTTCTAAACTCAACCAATCACAACAACTCAGCATGGAGTGTGAATTTCACATGATTCGCAAAAAATAGTCACATTGTTTTTAAATATGTATCACATGAGTTAGTTTCTGAGGGACAGAGTGGAGAACGAGGTGATAAAACATGATGCAGAGACGTTACGTTTTGGAGTATTTTCGAGCACATTTGATCAGATTCGATTAGAACATTCGGAATCATTCCGAGATTCAATAATTTCAAGATCACCTCGAGATTTTTGACATTATTCTTTACCTCTAGGTCTTGAAATCTTGGACAAGTTATTCTTAATTGATAACCTGATCTTTTTCCAAATTATGCAGAGTTTCCAAAGTTTCAACTTTAATAATCTATCCGAAAACTAGTCGGAGATCAAATTTTTGTTTTGTAACAAGTGGCGATCGTAAAGACTATTCAATCGCGTCGAATCAATTTAAATGAACTCTCGACGTAAAAGAATTATTATGACGGTGAACTCTGCAACTTCCGAGAACGAGAAGCACCAGGAGGCGCGGCAACTTCCAAAGAAGGCTGGTTTTGAACGCGGAATGGGCGACTGGCAGTTACGAAGGAACGACGCTCCGCACGAGTTGATGCGAATCAATGGCATTCCAATCGTCATCTACGCTTTTAGACTGATCTGATCATGAATGAAAACATAACCTGAGAACACTTGCTGCGATCAGTAATAGATGTTAAGTGGAGGCAAAACGATCATGTGCAACCAACCAGAATAGTAATGTCCCACGCTCAGAACTTTTGTGATTGTATTCTTAATGAGGGGAGAAAGATGAATGAGCAGTAAAGATGACTATCTAAGTTTAATCAATGTTTTTACTGTAATTAACTGGTAATAATTAATACCAGAAAGTGTTAACGTGTGATTTTTGGGGGTTTATGCATGGTACTGTTAATTAAAAATGTATCAGGGATAATTCTATCAGTGTTATTCTGTATATACTTTTTCATTTCACCAGGAAACCTGTGTGTTTTCCACTTTATTAAAAATAATACGAATACACTTGATGTTTTTATTGACGCAAAAGCCAGTAGGGCAAATGTAATAAAGTGAGTGTTACCCACTACTCCATTCACCTTTTTTCGAGTTTTGATACAATTGGCGCCAAAACGTGGAGCACTCTTCCTTAAAAAGGAATATAAGTGGAATACGCAACGCTAAAATATAAGTTGACTTAATTATAAAATAGTGTAATTTGTGTTAGTTAGTAAAAAAGTGATTGTTGCAAAGACCAGATGGTAGACCAGTCTACAACATTGTGGGTAATGGAGGAATCAGAAAAAGTACATCAAATTGAGGAGAGTGGGTTGATCGACAGCATTAACAAAGACGAGTTTGGCAGTATTTCCGAGGGGGAAGGTGATGTAATCGCGGGAAACGGAAGAGCAAGTAGGCGCAGAATACAGCGAGGAAAGCGGGGGGAAGAACCGTTGGAAAACACGAAAAGCAAAGTAGATCAGGTCGAAAAGGTAAAAGTAAAGCGGGAACGAGAAAGAGATTCAGTAATAATGAGGTTATTACGGCAGATGAATGCCAAGTTGAAAAAAATCTGAGTAATAGAAAATAAAGCCGATACCGGTGCTACATTTGAGAAATTAAATGACAAATTCTAAAAATCCGATTGAAATGCAAAGGTGCTGAGAACAATTTGAATCATGAATTAAAAAATTTCAAATTAGATGCAGAAAAGCGTGAAATTAAATTGCACAATAATGAAAAATATTCCGTCGAGATCAGAACTAAGATATCTGAAGCCGTGTCTTTAAATAACAGTGATTTAAATAAACTCCAAGTAAATGTGTGGAAACAGCTGATCGAACAAAACAAAACAGTGGAGATAAAGACTGACTCGGTAGTAAAACGAGTAAAGTTAGTTCAGTAAGAGGTCGGTTGTTGAAACAGGAGCAACGACAAAAATTTGAAAGTATGGAACAAAAACTCGACGATGTGCTGACCCGGGCCAATCAAACGAGGAATGAACACTCTGAGAAAATCTACGCAATTAAAGACGTGACCCTTAGGGATTTAAACGATAAGCTTAAGAAAATCCAAGAAAGTAGCACAGTGCGTCCGTGATTGTACAGTTCGTCGTAACAAAGCTAGACGCTGACGAAAAGTTCAATGGGACGAGTAGGCTTCAGCCACATCGGTATTTAGAACTGCTGAAAGGTTATTTTAAAATGTATCCGATGACAAAGCGGTTTTTCATTTGAGGGTATTTCTTACGTTTGTTTAAGATGTCCTTTTGGTTTAAAGTCCAGTGGTGCAGGATTAATTAAATGCTTGGATAGAATTCTCGGTAATAAATTTGAAAATAATATCACTAAATACGTCGATCTTTTAATTCACACGGAAAATTTTGAAACCCACTTGACTATTTTGGATCTGCTAGTCAAAACTTTAAAGAAAACGTCATTTTAAATTTAGAAAAAATAAAAAATTTGCACTGAGGAAATTTACGTTTTGGAATATAAAATAAATAACAGAAACCTTTAAAGGAACAGACAAGATACCACCACCCAGAAATATTAGACAGATGCGAGGTGTTACTGGCGTAGTGTCTTACTACAGACGATTTTATAAAGGCTTTGCGACCGCCATGAGGCCCATGTTTAATCTCCTATAGAAAAACCAAAAGTGGAAACGGGGGGGGGGAGAAAACGCCATATTTAATAATACCAAAGCATCTTTAGCACACGCTATTTCTTTACCCCATCTAAATTTCAATAAACCGTATATTCTTCAAACTGATGCGTGTGATTATGCGGTAGGTGCAACCTTGCTTCAAATAGTAGAAGAGACAGGAATGGAAAAGATAGTTGAGATAGCTAGTAGGACATTCAACAAAAGCGAATGTAAAATGAGTGTTACGGTCAAGGAGACTACAGCGATCGTATTTGGTCTACAGAAAATCCGTTAATGTTTAGTGGGGAGATATTTCCATATACACACGGATCACAGAACTCTTACATTTTTAAAACCCGCGCATATCAATATTGATAAAATGCTGAGGTATGTGCTGTAGATGCAGCCAATTAATTTCGACACTGAACACGTGGCGGGTAAAAATAATTATCTTAGCAGAAGTGGTGACGCGAGAGGGAGAACGGGGAAAAGGAACAATTTTAAAATCTCTAGCTTGGTGACTGAAACTACCGCTAAGGCAGTGGCTGCAAGAGCGTTATGTTTATACGTAGGCGTTGTCGGTGATGAACCAGGAATCAGGTGCAAGGATTAGTTTCCACAAGTAATGCAGCATTCTGCATGAAATGTCCACGTCGAAGAGATCGCTATGTTCACTAACGAGTCCATTAAATAATGGCAAAGACGTCATCCGGAAATTAACAGGATGATTAGGCTTAAATAAAGGGTAATGGCAGAAAATGATGAATGGTACGCTCGTTGTCAAAGAACGCATGATAAATTGAGTGTTGAGCAACGATATTATGTACATGTAATGGAGGGGTTGTCGTGCAAGTACTAAATCTTGGATTCCGAAAGAAATTCGAAAAAAATATTAATTATTAATTTACACGAGAAGTACGGGCATATTGGACTAGCAAAGATAATCAAAATTATTCAAGAGATAGGATATTGGACTAACATGAGTAAAGAAGCCAGATAAGTAATTGCTTGTTGCGAACTTTCTTAGAAATCAAAACTCTCAAGTCGATCCTTTTAAGGTGAATTGCAAATTATTATCCTTTAAAATATAAATGTAACGATTGGCGTTGTTTTGTACTGGCCCTTGACAAGAACAAGGAGGGGTAATAAATTTATATTTGTTGTAGTTTACATTTTTTTGAAATATGTGTAATTATATCATATAGTAAAACCCACATGTTTAGCGAGTCTATAATGTATGAAAAATTATATTGAGATCTGTGGGGTGGCAGAAATATTTCTGAGGGACAACGGCAGTCATTTCCGAAGCGAAGGCTGGGTTGAGGGGATCGAAGAATTTGGAATGAGGACAGTGTCACGGGGCTGACATGACGCAAAGGCTTTTTAGGACAATATCCTCTTAGGGCGATTGTTTAGATTGCGAGTTCCGCTAGCGTCTCATGGCCTCGCGCTTCATGTGTGTGTGGGCGTTCTGGAGGTGCGTCTTTTCAAAGGGTCCTTTCATCAAATTGCGTTGGTTGTTGACAACTATAATATTTCTTATGGCAGCTGATCCCATGCTATTAGAACTGCACATACTCCCCGGGCACGTGTATATCATTTGGTTCACAATTACTGTGGACGCTGCACTTTAGACCCCATTAGTAACTCATCTTACACGTGAGTCGTTCGCTCGCCGCGGCAACCAACCTTCTTTTGTTCTACGCAGCAGGGAGCTATTTCTCTGGACCCAGGGAAATTAGACCACACACGCAATATACGCACTTAGGCGTCCCCACCATATAGATCTCCCCTACTCTTCCTCCAAATGTTTCTGCATGCATGGGCCAACGCCCATCCGTCTCCACAAATTACTGTAGTGCTGTGTGCAACTTTTCCCTTTCCACTTTCTTTCCTACCATGAGGAGCTTTTCAATATATCCCGATAGCCACGTGTAGCCCCCACCCCTATGAGGGCGGGTTCTAGGGTTCGTTGCGCTCCTGGGAAGATGCACACCAATCCCCGCACCCCTCTCGAGGTTACTTAAAGCAGGAGACCACCCATCCCAAAGAAGTTGTGGGGGAACTCGCTGGAATCGAACACAATGGAGGCGCTAGAGGGTCGGATGTGACGTATACGCGGCTGAACGCGAGGACGCCCCGCTTTGTTCACCGTGACTTCCCGGAACGCAACCGACAACAGTTCTGATGACGACCTGCCTGACGGTTATTAAAAGCACGTGGAACATTCTGCCGTGTTTTCGGACCCATGAGGCATGTTAAACCAATATGTTGAATTCTCGCCCAATAGGAGCATGTAACATAGATATTTAATTACTAGTCCAAAAGGGTATCATTGTAACTGCCTAATTACTCGCCCATGAGGGCTCATTTGTATTTAAATTATTAAACCTTTTTCATATTCTATGTATGTTTATGCTTTATTAACCAGACTCCAACAACTGAATAGGAAATGCACTATAAAACCTCTCTGCAAAGCAAATCACTCTAATTATTAACTCTGAGGTCTATCCCCACCCCCATCGTTGGGACGAAGACAAGGCTATATTTTATATAGCGCGACCCAACGTGACAACAGGTTTCTCTAGTATTCGATCACCTCAATCTAACCCGACCGAACGAATAATGAGAGATTATCTAGATTAATTTGAGCCTATTCTCACAACTACCACACCACATGGATTGATTTAAACCCAAATATTAAAGAGTGGTTAAAAAACGTCTCGCATCAGAGAACAGGGAAGTCGACCTATGAAATACAATGGGGAGAAAAATCGCCAAATGACTTTCTCCAGCTCACAACCATTTTAGATCAAGATAGAGAAGGGGATATACAGCCCGAAAGATTGCAAGATGTGAAACGAAATTTGGAAATGGTAGGGTGACGGCGACAAGAGTATTATAAGTCGAAGCCTTATCAAGAGCTGAAACATATTAACCAGAATAGAATAGAGCTTTCGAAATCATAGCTGCTCCACGAATGAAAATGAATAATCCTAAACGGGATAACGATGATTTAGGTGAGCGATACAAAAAAATTGATAACCTATGCTCTTGCTTTTATGCCAAGCATACCGAAGAAATTCTATTTCAACGGTACAACACTGAAGAAGACAAACCACCCTCTATTGAAGAAGTGAAGAGCACTACAGATCTCTTGCAGCGGGAAGTTAATGATATATATGAGGATTCTCATATACAAATCGCAAAACTCAAGAAGTAATGTGGGGTAAATTAATTGAAAAAAATTCATTTAAGATTTAATAACTTCATTTAATCCATGAGTTAAGTGTATAACTTTTCAATATCTAATATAGTGTTATTACATACTACGAAATGTTTGTTGCCGACTTCAACAAACTACCAGAAATTGCGAAAACTTGAGGCAAGATAAATATTATATTTCATTTAAACATGATGAGAATGAATCTAATTGATACGGATGATCCAAATTATTGCCGATGTCTATGAACATAATATATAGAACTCAAAACACGATTATTTGGACCTCATGTATGTTAAGGTAAAAGCTATTATCGACTTCAAAATTTTCCAGAGTCGACCGAAAAAGTAGTTTCATGTTATGTAAGTTTGCAGAACATGTACCTGGCAAAAATATATAAATAGAATAATGAAAAGAAAGTAAACTTTAATTCTTCATTCTTAACAAGTTACAGTTAAACTTCAAGCAGAGCGAATAAAAAAATTGACAAGAAAGTACATCCAAGTCGCACGAAGAAATTGAACGCTCCATAAAAAAGAGCAATGACTCAATAGTTTTTGAAACTATACTTCAAATAATATCGCCAGATCCAAGCGGGTAACCTTCATCGCTTTAAATGTGCAGAATTGCATGGGGGTTTGATCCATGATGGAGGATGCTGAGGTATTAAGTTACGACAGATCAAATTATTCATATTTCATTTCAGCTATACGTCAACCCGTGGAAACTGTATCATCTATGAAACTGAATTATTTATATGAAAATTTTCTGGTGCGTCCACAAGAAGATTATGAAGACATTACATCTATCGGAATTTCGTTTGACGAAACACAAAGAAATGTAAAAATTGACTGTTGTTCGCTTTTCCACAGGTATATGTCGTACTCGGAATGAGTGGCAAAAAATGTGAAACAAAAAGAATGAAAATGATGAGACAGACTTCTCAAACCTGTTGTTCAATAAAAACAAAATTGTAGAACATTAACCTGATAAAATCTTATTTAAATTTTTAATAAAATAATTGCATCTTCCCGAAGATTGTATGTATTGAACAATATTTTACCACGGATATAATAAGAGGAAAAAGACATTATACAAATTACTTGACATAATTGATTTAACTGGACGGTGATGAATAAAGGATGGAGCTGGCTACTCACTGTTCAATTGTGAGAGGATGTTATCCAGTTTTGATTTTTTTTTCAATTTAATTCCACAACTGACTTCATTTGTATATGTAGGGAAATGGTATGTCTTTAATCACATCCAAACCAAATGATTGCAAAGAAACAGAAGATTTGTAGTTGACGGATTTGAAAATATCCAAAAAAAGATGACCAACGCACTCACTCATTACAGCATCTCAAAATGAAGACGTCAATGATTCAATGTAAGGACGAGAACCTCGGAAAACGTTTTTTTAAATATATTTCAATGATCTGAATTAATTGTGCAAAATGCGGCCAAGATAAATGATATTGTTTACCTAAGAAGCTATAATGTCTAGCAATGGAAAAATATAAGAGTCATATAGATACTGGGTATGCTTTCTACTTAAGATCTTCATCATATAAGTGAAGACTTATTTTTTTATCTTAGTGACTGTATATTAATATAAGTAAAAGTGAAGATGTAAAATTTAAACAAGAATTGTGACTTTATGCGAGTTCAACATTTACGATTCTTAAATTCACAAGAAATTCTGCTCATATTTTCTAAACTCGGTAAGTTCTCTTATGATACATAGTAAAAATTACGAGATGTGTTGCCATATATTATTGGGCTTTTGTTTTTATTTTTGTTCAGTACACATTGAAAGAATAAAATAGGTTACAGCTGATAAAAACTGTTTATAGTCAAACTGTGATGCAAATTCTTTCGCATTCAGTTTTAGTAGACTTTATGTGACCTATCATAGAGTTTTAAAAAAGTTCGTGCGAAGTATCGTCTCTCTTAGTTTTCCTCCCCATCATACCGATCACTGTCGCCAGTTGTGTTTTATACGGAAAAATTCAGACATTAAGAATGATAAATTCGATATGACTGGTTATGTCGTGCACAATTTTTCTTCAGCTGTGTAGAGAAGGTAAAGTATAGTTCAATATAAAAAAAAGCTAGTAGTTCAATATCAATAAAAATGCGATGATTCTATCAAGATGAACGTACATGCAATTGTGGTCAAAATCCAGAAAAAAGAGTGAATTTGTTTTGAGATGGCATGTTTGAAGAGCAAATGAAAAATGATAAAGAGGTGAGAACGAGGGCAAATCAATATATAAGTCGCATTTGTCAGTTTCCAATATAAGTTTTAAATTAAGAGCGCAATTTTGCCAGTAGATAGCAGCATATGTATGCTTGTTATATAGGCTACGTGACATCTCGTAGTCACGAAGACAGTCAGAGGCAGCCAGTGCACGATGGCAGTTGTTTTGCATAAGTGTACACGAGAAGAACAACGTACAGGTGTGTGTCTTTTGTGGGGTAAAGGACTGTCCCCAGAAGAAGTGCATCCCGTGTATGGTGACAACTGTTCCTGACGGAAAACTTTGTTCATTTAAATCCAGAAGTTTAATAAGTTTAATAAATATCCGGGTAACTCTGAAGATCAGTATCCTATTTTGTGATGGATATAAGGCTAACTTCGAAAAAGTAAATGACATTTACTGTTAGAGTAAAGAAAAGTAAAATTTGGAAGTGTTAACTGGGACTGTAAC
The DNA here is from genome assembly GCA_002313205.1 of Laupala kohalensis. Taxonomy (NCBI): domain Eukaryota; kingdom Metazoa; phylum Arthropoda; class Insecta; order Orthoptera; family Trigonidiidae; genus Laupala; species Laupala kohalensis. Next base: position 10,229 of record NNCF01140231.1, read on the forward strand.
ATTCCTCGCATATCACAGTTCAAGATGCCCCGCAGGTCGAGTACCGAGTCTAACCCGGGGTTAAAGCATTCGCTTTAACCCCGAGATGCTGGCCACTTCTCGTTATTCTGAGGTCTAGAAATCCACCCTCCGTGAAAGCCATGGGCACACATTAGGGCCAGCAGTGGGAGAATTTGACATAGACCTATATAGAAACAGCTATCCTAACATCTTCGCCGATGCTCATCTATACACAAGAACATTTTACGATACTTTTTGTTGAAGTAGTTACTTGTGTGAACTACTGAATTGAAATTATCACCATTGTTTTTCACTGGGATGGAGATTGTCACTGGGCTAGGTTTCATATTGACGCATGAAAATTTGGAGTAGAATATTAAAAATTGGAAATAGTAGGTGCTGTGGCAAAACATGTGTTTGTCAACTTAAAGTTCAACCTAAGGTAACCAACCTCCAATTTTGATTTTTCCGATCAGTAATGTAATACATTTCAAGGTCACTTTTTATTCATAAATAATGTTTCATAATCCGTAGATATTTACAGAATGCAGTATCCTCTCGGACAGTAAAGCGGCCGCTTGAGAACTGATGACAACTCAAAATTAATTTGTACTTTAAATCAACTTATAAAAGCCACGTAAATAATTAAACTGAAAGATTGCATTAAGTTCAGAGTCAAAAAAATTATTTTAAATAATAAGATTATTTTTAGTAAGGCTAAAAACAAGGTGAGGCAGAAAAGTATTAAAACTGGCTTTAAAGAGGGAGTTCGGTTCAATCAAATTAATTTGTCTACATTTTTTCTAGAATTTTTTTTTGTAAAATGTACCTATTTTATGCACAATTGAACATACAGTTAAAATAACATTAAGTAATTGCTAAGGTTTAAAAAATTTGTTTGCAGGATATATTTAATTTATATTTGCTTGTATGACACACGACACGAGTGTAGTTACATCTAATTCATTGTAGTTGACATACTTTCTTTTTTACAAGAAACCATTGTCAATGCAAACGAAATTGCATCCTAATAGTTAGATAGAGTATAAACCCAAACATCCTTTTTAAATAGACGCAAGAAGATATATTTTACGTTAAAAATCAGTTCTCGTATTAATCATGTTACGTCGAATGAAAATGGGAGACGAGACCGGGATCCCGGTCTCGTCTCCCATTTTCATTCGACGTAACATGATTAATCTGTTACCTGGCGGTGAGGTTCACCGCAATCTAAGAGATTTCTAAGTTCTCGTATTATTCAAGGAATTGTGATTTTTCTTTTGATATTTTTGATGCATATCAAAGGAAAACCGTTTGTGACCTCAGAACGATTTCAAATTTAGTTTCCTTCCCAACAAACAGGTTCCATTTAATGTCTATTTAAAATCACGGTCAAAATACTTCATTGTGATATGCAATATGCACGTAGTGGCTAATTTAAGTGTACCAAACGTTATAATATCTGAAATGTCAAAATAATTTTTTTTGTTTTGGTTGATTTTACATGGAATGACCATTGAGAAAAGTGTCACATTTAAGATTACATTTGGATGTTATGAATTGCGACGTCAACAATAAACGGTGTACAATGTATGCATTTCCTGGGAGAGAACTCACACACAATAGGAATTCTCCACTGGAAGAAGTATCAACGGACGTAATAGAGAAACCAGAATTAAGAGACTGCACCAAAATGAAATATTGGTTACTGAGTTGCTCTTCTCTCATAGAAAGGGACTGGGATTCTACTTTTAGCACTTATTTTCCATCTCAAGAGAATGAAAAACATGTGGAAGATGCAAATATGATAGCTGATATCGAACGTGTTGTTATAATATTCTCCTAAAACTTTCGTAAGAAATGAAAATCTTGTGTCTTATCGCGCAATATCCATGCACAGAAGCATTTTTGGAGTCTAGGCAACGATTAATTGAGGAGAATTCTGAACCACACAGAGTTTCAGCCGAAAACCCTTCACGGAAATATAAAATAGCTAATTAACAGTATAAGTTTTAGAATGTCCTGTTTCGTACTATTACGAAGATCAAGGAAATAAATGTTATAAATAATTTCGCATGTAACCACATCTATGAATTAATTTTTAAAATAATTATTCCTGTGACGTTCAATCATAATTTTACAATTTATGTGAAAAAATGAATCTTAAAATCAAACCCATAAGGAACACCAAAACATTTTCAAAACATATGGATGAGAAACTGGTGCCATATGGATGAGACAATGAAGCTTTTCCAAAAGAAATATTTAAGAATTGAATTATCTTTATGTTCAATGATTATTTAAGGTTTCTTAAGAAAGGAAAGGAATATATATATTGAAAGGAATAAAATTACAAACATATTGACATTCTATTAGTTTTATAACTCGCAGCTAACTTTTTATCTTATCTAGGAATTTTTGCTGAATTTTTTGAATCCGCCTCTGCCTTAGGGCCCTTGATCGGAATTGATGGGATGGTCCCTTGCTTGCTTCCGGAGAGTAAATTAGTTTTTTTTCCCTCCACGTGGTCATACGCAGTTTGTACTGTTTTTTGACAATAAATTTATTTATTTATTTATTATTTTCACAACGAAAAAGTAATTTTTACAGAAGACTTTCATTGCAATCAAGAATACCTGTAAAAAATACATACGTATTATTAGGTATGTTCCTAGTAATCTAATGAAATAAAATGATTTTTATGCCTACATGTCCTTCTGTAATTACTAAGTTATATCACGTCAGTTCAAGATAATACTGTGGTAAAGAGACGTGTCATCATGAATTTCAGATATAGAGAGAAAAATAACTAATTTCGTTTAATTGTTCTTTAATTTAATTTTACTACTTCTCATATTGCCTTCCTATTGTTAGCTCTATTTAGGCATATTGTAATTATACGAGTTATGTAAAAAAACTTTGAAAATGATCAAAATTAGAAAAGCAAATAAACACATTTCTCATAACACATGTCTGATTTATATAGTTCGCTTCTCTATGTAATAATTGGCCAATAATTAGCTCGCACTACTCACACAGGATCTAGAAGAGTATGTATGCTAACAAAATTAGTTAGAACATGGTTCACCTTCTAAAACGTCATATTTTATTAGTCAGACTTGTTACTATCAATTTCCATAAATTTTGATTTTTCGAGGCAGAAAATGTTAAGGTATTTCAATTATTACACTTTCTATCTCTTTGTTGAGATGCCCACATTTCTCGTGTTTTCCCAAGGATTCGCCATTGTGTGAGAGGGATCCTTCTTTAGAAACATAATTTACAGATTATAATAACCTTTTTATGATAGGGAAATAAATAATATATAAACACCTTCGTGGCCACGGAGTCAGAGTGATTGCTCGTCACCAAGTCATCGTGGCGTAGCGCCGATGCTGTCGGCGGGTGCCGCCTACGTTGGCCATCACGACAGCCAGCAACCTACCGACGCGAGAAGCTGATAAGAATACAAAGAAGTAGCTGTTGAATTGAAAAGTTGCGTCGTAGAGTTGCATTGCAAGAGTAACATGTAAGTGATGCGTAGCATAGTAGCTGCAGAAGGGTCATCTGATCTATCGGCAACGAGNTAACATGTAAGTGATGCGTAGCATAGTAGCCGCAGAAGGGTCATCTGATCTATCGGCAACGAGACGGTTGACAAGCACTTGACGCGGTGTGCCAGAGAGAGGCATCGATACCAGAGATGTTCAGTAAAAGTAACTAGAGTAGGATGACTGCGTTCCAACATTTTGTAAATAATGAAGAATCTGGTAATACTTTCTACTGAATTGTGAGCGCGTTAAATTGTAGGACTCATTGAATAAAGCGATTTCTATAGAAAGATTGCATTATCGATTTTGTAAATATTATGTAATGTCTTGTTCCAAACATAAATGGAATTTCATTAAATGAGGGACATCCTTTACTGCTAAATGTGTGTATCCTAAAGGGAATAGGTCCACACACATTATATATATTTATATATAATGCATTGCTATATATAATGCATTGCTAATTCCATTTATTCGCAAATCATGATTTATCCCTCCAAAATAACACCTTCATATAACCAAATTATATAATTATTTACCTTAAACAATAAAACTTTATATTGACATTTGTTACACCACACCACAAGAACAGATGCGATGTGGGTATTTTCTGGGTAGAAGTGGGATTCAACCATAAACCACAACCTTTATGGTAGAGTTCGCTGCCACCAGCTTGGGTTTTCAAGCAATCAAACACACGTGTAATAACAATAAAAAATTCAATAATACAAGTTAAATTGAAATCTGCGTATGTACAAATTTGAACGAACTCTCAAATCATAAATACAAGTTTGAATTTGTTATTACAGAGTTATAGCTATCTGAAAGCAACAAGTACACACAGATATAAATACTGGTGTTATTAATTAATTCGGAAATCTTTCCAGATAATCGCAATCTCCAAAATTTACAAGTTGCTATCCCGAAATAACTAACTGTTCCAAGTTACGTCATTCGCGCCTAATAGCAATGTAATTGAATTACCGCAGCAATTCTCAGTGGTCTGACGACCAAAACTAACCAGGTCACATCTCAGTTCCTGGGAACTTCCTAACACTTCCGCAGAAGTCTCGAGTCTGAAAAGTCACCTGGGATCTTCAATCCTTCCAATATATACGGAAGCGGAGG
>NNCF01140246.1:6905-37207 GCA_002313205.1 Laupala kohalensis
TATAAGAAGTAGACAAAATGGAATTTTAATTAATTATGTAATAGTTATTAAAAAAAATAATTATTCTGTCAATTAAAGTACGTTTATAACTGTAAAAGGTTTGTAATCATATACAATTCAGAGCAATACCTGACAATCAAACCTGCAATATTAGTGTACGACCATAATAATAGGATATTTTCAAAGAATTGTTGAGTTAAAATCAAAGTATTGCATAATACACAAAGCACCATGTACAGATACTTGAGAATTTAATAAAGCTTCATATAAATTAGTACATCACTGTCCGGTAAGCAAATATATTATTTATTTCTTCAAACCTTAAAACACCAACTTAGTTCACTTCATTTTTCCTTCGTTCCTTGGAGTAGTTAAGTGCTGATACGACGCTCTCTCCTGTCATTACTCGCATTGTTGTCTTAAATTATGAAGTGCATATCCACGCAGATGTAGGGAGCATTAGGAATTTCCTATGCTTCCTCCGTGCTTCATACAAACACAAGACATGGATTCTCTTTTACATGATACTAAGTAGCGCTTGTAGAATTGTAACTAAAGTGGTAATTACATCACTGTATAAAATCCTATAGTCTTTACTTATTTGAGGCATGAATGTGAAGAACGTTCTAAATGACAAAAACCTGTTTTTACTGGCGTCACAAAAATGGATTAAGCGTCATATTTACTAATAAAAGGTAACAAAAAACGCATCATTGACAACTTTCTTATGTTGCTGTAAATGGTGATTCCTAAAAATATTTTTTATATAATTCTGTTAAAACCAAATTTGATAAACCAAGTTTTATTACCAAGTAAATTAAATATGGAAAATGTTTGAACTATGCGACATATGTGATTACCCAAAAGCGCTCCCAGTGCCAGGGATAGAATCCAAAAGTGTGAGTGCCACGTCCAATAACGATATTTCTTCCCGGCGTTACGACAAAATATTGAAATAGTAGTTGATAAATATATTGTGAAGTTAATATTCTAGACATGATGTTCTGAATAACTTTAATTTTTACTTCTGTTGACACAACGATCCAATCGAGCGAGTTACTCTTGCAACAGTTCACCTCGGATCCGCTTAGAAGCGCTACCAGTCAACTTGAATTTTACACGAAGTTGGGATGTTGCAACTGAGATGTAAGGTAGGTCAAGGAAGCAGAGCAAATTCAATTGATCGATTCTGTTTCAAACATGTTCATAGAGTCTAAAACATACAAAATAAATTTGAAGCAACAAAAAACAAATCTCTGACTTTGATTAAGAAATGTAAAGGTAATGATTTAATTGATTTTAGAATATATAAAAATATTTACCAGACTTCAGCACGCACATGCAGAGCTTATGGATTGATTAAAGTACTTAAGTTTGGCCATTCTATGAGATCAGTTATTTCCTAATTAGATGGATCTGTTAGGTATGTTTCAAATTTTTTGAATAATGTTTTGATACCATTGTTAGATGATAATTATAGGTACTCTGTTAAGAGTGGTATGGAATGTGTTAGTAAACTGAAACATGTTAAAATTTTTGTTGGGTATATTTCGATTTTATTTGATGTGGTTAACAAGTTTCACACTTTGCCACTTGAATTGATATTATCCTTTATAAATGATGTTAGTTATATAAGAATGGATAAATTAAAACTACCTATACCTGAAATAATTAAATGTGTTGAATTAGCACTTAAATCCAGTAGTTTTGTTTTAAATGGGAAATATTATAAACATGTGAATGGAATCCTTATTGGAGAAATTTAGTAGTGGTGCAATATGTGAAATTATGACGAGGAAGTTAGAAAGAGTATGTGTGAAGAAATTTTATGTAAGATAGTATACGAGATATGGTGATGATTGTTATGTGGTTGTATGCTGAGATTTGTAAATATTTAGATGAATTTAATAATTTTTTGATGATCTTATATTTTCTTTAGAGATTGAAGAAAATAAATGTATAAATATAATAATATACGTTAAGATTTTTAATGACATAGTTGAAATGTTAACAAACAGGTTTAGAAAACCAAGTAATGTAGACAAACTATTGAATTATAAATCGAATCACAGCACGTCACATAAGAAAAGTGTTGTTTTTAGGATGCTGCATAAAGTTAGTAAGATATCACATCCTGAATTTCTAAATAAAAATATTGGTATTATCAAGGATATATTGATGCACCTTGAGAGATTTTATAATAGAATTATTTGGAATTATTTTAATAAGGATGGGCTAGCCTTCTCCTGGCGTTATATGCGCTCAGGGCCACGGCACTTTATAGGCGGCTAAAGTCGACTTTACTGCTCAAGACTTCCGTCAGATATTGCCAGTGTCGCATGTAATTGCCTGTAATAGTGACGTTGGCAACCGCTAGATCGCTCTTATTCAACACATCAAGTTTCGTCGCCGTAAATAGACTTATGTCACTATTTTAATATTTTTTGTTGATTCCTTTTCTACAATAATTCTATTCAATAATTGCAATTATANATAGACTTATGCCACTATTTTAATATTTTTTGTTGATTCCTTTTCTACAATAATTCTATTCAATAATTGCAATTATAATTGTTGGTGTAATACATTGCGTCTTATGGAGAAAGTATTTATTTACAATATTAGACAACTTTTAAATTCCGAAAATGATGAAAGTTTACTTTGATGTATATTAATTTTTTTCGTAGTATTTTAAGTCACTTTTATGTATAGGTCACCTGACATCTGAGAAAGCTATTTCACTTTTTCCGAGGTGAGATGAATAAATCACAAAAGAGTTGAGCTCCGCAGCCATGTTTTTACTTTATGCTTTTCAAACGAGTCAAGCGATTTCCTGAATATTGTTTTTACTATATTGTTAACTGTTAGATTGAAATTAAGTAATTTTTTTCACCATTAATATTTGTATTGTCGTGTTTTATGACAATTAGAAGAAAAAGAATTATTCATCTCTGTGATTCGTCTAATTTGGAGTGCTGGTCCCACCTTAAGGAATTTGCATAATAATTTACACAAACGTGAAGAAAAAAATTCATTAAAATAATATATTAATAGTGATAGGGATCATATTATACAGAACTACAACAATAACACATTTTTGTGATGGTTTTCTTTTCGATTTTAGAGCATACACGGACAGTTTTTGTGTCGATGGGTAGAATATGGGGAGATGTTTGGTTGTTGACGTTCGTGACGTACCAAACGATTATTTAAGTAAAGGTTAAAATCATCGAAATGAAATCCTCACTATATTCTGCTGTCAAGGATCCGACTATGTTGACACTTTCTCCACACTACCCTCACAAATATATATTTCCATTAGCCGTATCTACATTCCTCGGTTTTTAGAATATTTCAATAAAAACCTTATGAAAATAAATGAATGAATTTCTTTAATAATCTATTTTTAAAATTCAAATATACTAATTACTGGGTTTGATTTCCATAAAATACCAATTGAAACTAACTCTCTTAAAATATTTATTAGATTGTACAAAATTTACTTCCCGAGGATACAAATCTTTTTGGGTAGGAATGCAAATTTTGAACCAACAAACAAAAGAGAACAACAACCAAATTGGATAGTCTGATCGACTTAACAGTTCTCTCATATTCTATAAGTAGCTCTGTAGTAAACCATTACTTGCTTTAGTGACAGTCATGATTGAGAAATATACTGATTATATAACACCTTACATATAAGGAATTATTCACATAACCAAAAGCAAAAAATGAACAACTATTCAAACACATAAAATATTGAAATAAGTTCAGGTGTTTTAATCCTACTTGTAATGCTGGATGTAATATTGAAGATGATAATAGACAATTTAATATTCTGTTGAAATACTGATACTTAGGTGTCATCCACATAAATTACTCAACGCTCCATATCATATCTCTATCAACTCCCACAAACACCTCCACGTGGGCCAAGTTGTTTGTAAACCCAGATAATCGACCCACCTACTGTCACTAACCTACCACCTAACTCCTACCTCCTATCGTGCCACGCTTTAATACGCTACATTTGCCATTTACAAATACTACAATGAAAGTAAATTTGCTTTCAGGCACGAATAAATATTCCTTCAGTTACTGTCATTTAGCTATTGCCGACAATTTATCCAGACTTTGATTAACGTATCAATAATTTATCCTTGGAGGCGATCCACACGGCTTGAGTCACATATAAGTTACATTTTCGGGATTAATGTTTATTCTTTTTGTGTTTTTACCCCATGAAAGTGTTCTCGCAGTATCTTCCGTCTAATGTTATCTCACCCACAATTCACAGCAGTGTCCGCTGAGTTTATTTACTTGTATGGGACGGAACCACCTCGTAGGTAACTTTAAGATCTGAGAGGTCAGTTAAAAGTGTAGCAGTTAATGCAATATATTAATAGTTCAGTTGTCGAGATCTAACAACCGCAATATCTCTCGCTCTGGATACCGAACCAGAAGAGAGGGCGCGGGGCTGAAAGAGGACAAAAATTCACATTTTTCCTTAAACAGATTTTCTTCAGTCTAATCCAGCGCACACCTTCTAGATTTCCCCACCGTCCACTAAAGTGCGACAAAGGGTAATGTACGTCTAAATGGGTGTAAAGCAGTTTTCGTGGAAAGTGCTACCATAGCAGACACAACCGGATATTAGCAATAGGGAGTAAGTGGGAGTAATATTGCACCCCTATACAAGGAAGACTGTGAATCGAGGAGAACATAGCTGGAGGGCCGAATTAACCGAAGATTGGGAGTTCGTAGTAGACAGGAAGTAGAGAATGTATTGTACCTACTGTCGGTTGCTTAATTCTTGGTCAACATGATTCATAGTCAATCATTAGTTCTTATCACATCAACGTGAGGTTATTAATTCACATGAGTATATGTTGACACACTGATGGTGGTCCCAATACCCAAGGGTTACGAGAAGAAATTTTGGGTGTACGTATCTCTGTACACTTTCCATTGTCACGTCGGATTGTACTGTATTCTGTGCGTGCTTGGTCTGGCTGGATTCAACGCGGGACTCGTGTTGCATTCGCTGCGCATGGCGTTCAGTCGTTTGCGCTCATACGCGAACGAGTTAGTAAAGTGAGAACACCATGGAATATACCAGCCATTATTACATACAAATTTGAACAGGGCATCCTCTATAAAAGATGGATATCAAAAATATAATGTAGAGTTCGTTACTAAGCAAATTTTTAATAGGCTACCCCATACTTTTTTTTGGCTTTAATATTTGAGAAAAAATCAACCAAGGTTTAAAATTTCCAAAATTTTGATGCTTCGTAGTTGCGCTCCAATGTTTTTAAATCTGAAGTTCTTTCTGGAAGACTTACTTTAAGGCATACAACAAAATAGGAGGGTGCTCAGTACTAATTACAAAAGTTTGTTTTCGTAGAACCGACGCAGTTTCCATACAATCCTTTTAATCCGATCAAAACTCAGTCAAACAATTTAGGCGCAAATCTTAAGAGATGATCTTAACCTCTTTTCTTGTATTTCAATTGTTACTTCTAAATTACTTCTTTTTCTATATAGAAAAGAAGAGTTCATTTAAANTACTTCTTTTTCTATATAGAAAAGAAGAGTTCATTTAAATTTTGATGTCACCCTTCCCCCGTTCTTATCTTTAAATTTTTTATGTCACTCTTTCCTCCCCCACCATTCTCCCACTTCTTTTTGGGGTGCTACCCACCGCCACTTGGTAGTGTAAGATCAGATTAAAATTTTTTTAAATATCATTCGTGAGTTTGAGAAGTTATAGACATATACAACGGAGTCACATAAAGCAATTAAGAGTTTAAGTACTTACCCTATTGACTATTCATTTGTAACGACATATTTATAATGGTTATAGGATACAATATACTTTTTAAAGGGAGAAAAAAATTAATTAAATGCTTAAACATCTCAAAGTAGTGTGTTGTCAGATATATTTATGAATTAACTTAAGATTGACTTGGTATTGAATGACACTTTCTAAAGTACATTTTATTAATTATCTATGGGGTTATTTTCCCCGTTATTACTCACGGTAGCCGTGTCATCCAAAAGCAATTCTTTTCATTAAATGATTGGCAAAGAAAGTTTTCTGGTTTATTTTGAAAAATTTCTGAATTTTGTAGAAGAACCCTTAGCGGCAATATTTTAGCAGAAACTAATCCTCAATTGAAACACAAACCCCCAATTTTTTAGTATTTTTGTACAAGATATCTGAAACAAGAATTTTTAAAAATACCTCTTGTGTCATATTTTCAGCTTGTAATGCTTATGAAATCAATGTCAGAATTTTTACTCAAGCCATATTGCTATGGTACCGATATTTTATTTAAAAAAATGTTGAACTGGGAGCTGATCGGCCGTTAAAAGAGTGTACGAGATATTCTTAAGGAAATACGTTATAAAAAGGTTTCGTATAGTATTTTTTAAACAATAATCAAACCAGGCAGAATAAAATTTTTAGAGGATTGTTCAGTAATATGATTCATTACAGCGCTCGAAAGAAGGACTGTTCCATTCTTCATCCTTTGCGGATGGAAGATCAGACGGCAGAACAAGTGCAGGTGGAGGTCGGAGAAGAAGTGAGGTTGCAAGGGATGCTTGCTCATAGAGTTCGCGAACATCAAGAGATCTTAAGGTAAAATTACAACGAAGGAGCATAGGGAATAAAGTTGCTGCCTGTGCAATGCTAATTCAATATTACCAAGACTAATGAACATCAGGTATGTTCATAAAGTAAAAAGTAAATGCCTTATTTCACTAATATATAACAATTTCAACTCAATGCAGATTTAGATGATAAATTTCAATGATTAGTAAAATACAAGATGATAAATAGATATTATTAATGAACAAGTGATAATGAAAAAAATCTGATTTGAAATGTGTACTTCTTAAAAATAAAAGTAAAGCTTGTATAAGCTTAAATGTCAATATATATTAAATTTACAAACTACAAATCTCACTATCATAAATAAACAGGATAAATCGAAATAGTTCTCCCCATTACAGCAGGCACGTAGAGATGTCATCATTTGACACAAATGGAGAATCGTTTGATATACATCTTTTAGTACGTTTCTTTTTAAAGAATATCGATAGATTTGTCGAAAGAGCCCACGACAATGCTTTTTGTGCATGGTGTATAGAAAATGTAATTCATTTAACAGTATTTCGTTTAACATATTTTTATATGCTTCCCCACTATAATGGTACGATCTGACAAGAGCAGTAATCAACTGAGTAAATGGTGATATATTGGTACGCAAGAATGAACGAAAACTCATTTTAACTCGACGTCGTTAATAATCACTATTTTTTAAATTATAAATTTTTACATCTTTCTTTGTAGACAAACTACTTTATATCACTCATAACGTTCATGACATGTTAAAGGGGTACTGTACACTTTCCGTATCAGCTGACAAAGGTCAAAATCCTGGCAGAAACTTTGGGGCTTAAAAACATTTACCTTTGAAAAAGTCGTAAAATTTTATAATATATATTGATATGTAATGTATAGTGCTTCAAATGTGCACTTGGAACACGAGAAATAAAGCTCTATTATGAGTAGATACTCGTGATGTAGTTAGAATTTTTCGTTTCTCTCCATTATAAAATGTTGAGCCACGAAATTGGTTCAATTCCTCATTATATAAAAGTTTTTCTCTATATTAGCAAACGATGCTTTTCAAATATAAATTTAAAACCGCCAGTAGGTAACAGCGTATGCTTGCTTTCTTAAAAAATTCAGTTTTTTAGTATAATAATTACAGTAATATGTTTTACTATTCGAGTAGGCCACGTTAGGATGTCGCACATTCTATATCTTGAAAATGAAAAAGTTCAGATAGAATTAGCACAACAATTTTGGAGTTGTAATTGGTCGTAAGGCAACGAATTTGGTCTTTTTATGAATATGATGATAATGTGCGACTGTCTTACGCAACATTTTACCTGCGTGCTATCAAATTTTTGTATTGATTTATGTTTGTCTCTACGCAAGCAACCAGAGTGACGTAGCGAGCAGTGGGATTAGTGCGGTGCTCCGCGTTGACCGTTTCGCCTCACGGAACCACCCAGAACCGAGAAAATGTTGTTGCGCTAATTTGATAAGATCATTTTTATTTTACTTGGCACATGTTAAAAAGTCGATAAACGTTTGAACAATAAGTGTCTGTACGTCATATTCAAATTTAACTGATATCGGATGAGTAATTATTAAGCAATAAATATTCAAAATCAGCACTTCGATTGAAAGAGTGGAAACTCCGGTACTTTTTTCTTTATACCTGCATAAATATATGAATAGACATTAGTAAAAACTATCAATACATTTATAAACGAAAAAAATACGTAAAAGTTTGGTGTAACTCATTTTTGTGTAGAGCAACGTGTTAACGTTTTATTAATTTTGGAACTCGAATATCAAGATTTTCTCCACGAGCTTTTCTGATCTCCTGCTCTTTGTGACCAATGATGGGTAGAGCAGATACTCAAACTATCTCAGAATCTAGCTCACGCAAAAAAAATTCAGAATTGAAATCGAAACCGGTTTGGAAACCGGAGTTCTTAAACTCGTCACTTCCACTGGGTCATAAAATCGGGTGAGGGTTTAAAAATTTTGGGTACCATTAAACTCGGTACGTTCTACCTGCCCTAATGGCCTACCACCCCGCCGCCCAACCTTATGCTAACCGACGTACATGCCGCCAATGTATTTGGTGAGTCACTTACTGGTGAGATATTTAAGATACCATTAATTAAAATTTTTATTAGTATTCCTATTTTCTTATAATTTTCAAATACTACGCATAATTCCAATGAAAATGAACATAAACCCGACGTATTTATGACATTCCTGTGTTTGGTACGTCTGTTGTTAGTCGTTCTTGTAGGGCATAGGAAGTATTGTAATCGTGGAAAATATTCGATCGAACATTTTGACGAATATATTCGTTTTGGGAGTCCCTGATTTCGAGAAAGAGTACGTTATTTCCACTTGTAATTTTTTTGATTCTTTTATAAAATATACGTGGGAATATAATATATTTATTTTATCGTACTACAGTAAATGCCCCAGACCTTGGTAGTGCATCAAGATTCCGCTCATCGGGCTTTGAAACCACATTTTTAAGTTTTGGAATACTTCTTGACACAATCCATCAGTTCTTTTCTCGTTTTTCCATAAATATTATCAATGACATAAACATGTTTAACAAAATGTTGGAAATGAAATTTGCAGAGTGACGCTGTGGGAGAGTCCATGTACTTGGGCGATTGGGTGGGCGCTGGCCGAGCACATGCTAGCAGTCTCTGCTTCGTAATCATGCGTTGCCAGGTGCCTACTAGACTCACCATAGGGCGCTTCAGTGAACTCTCTCTAGCGACCTACGCTTCGGTATGTTGCTTTTTTATTTCAATATTCATGATAAAAATCTACATGAGTAATTAATTTTTAAAAGGTGGTTCTCTTTTTTTGAAAAGTAAAAAAAATGAAATGCGTTAAAATTATAAATAGGTCTGATATTATCTAATAGTTTTAACACATGGGAACTGGAATTCTAGATATAAAAACTATTTTCCTGGTTTTTGAGTGATATTTAAGATGAACTGATAACAACTAATGCAGTCGAGTCTAATAAATATTACACACCGCAGTTGTGAACTTCACGAATACGTTTTTCAGATATATAATTCCTAACTTGCAAATTTCGTCCTTTGCTGATCATTAACCTACTTACATTCTTCCTTAACACACCATCTTCAGATGTCACAAAGCAGCTCTCATGGGATTACTATCGTCTCGAGCGTTGTGCGTTTTTTCAACGTAAATATTCCTGTGAGTATTAAAAAATCAGGAACTCTAGGTAAACACTCAAGGAAATAACGTAGACAGAAGGGTCCGCAGGTGTAAATACATTTTTGCAATTCAACAGTTTCTTACGTTATGAAGCTAATGCGTGTGGTTTAACAGGTAACACTGATTGGCCAGCCGTTTCAGGAACTTCAGAGACTTTCAAATCGGACATACGCTATACTGTACTAAGAGCACTGAATCTCTGTGTCGACCGACCCTTCTATTCTCCAAGGGATCTGACACGATCCAGATGTCGGATCCATTGGCTTCGCACTGGTTACGTCTAAATGAAAAATATATAATAACATTTAAAATCGGATTAAAGGCAGAGCCTTTATCGGGCGGTCCCGGTCGGCTACTCTGTCATGTTGGAGTGTGAAAGGGTTGCCGACAAGGGGACGGGGGACGAGTGGATGGATTAGGGGGTCGTGAGAAGGACGGGGTTTGGAAATGGAGGGAAGAACTGAGGTACCGGGCCGTAGGCCAAGATAAACTCCGGATATGTAATAGTCGTTTAATACTCACACGGTTCTGGGTTTAGCGCGAACGTCAGAGAGTGGCAAGCGGTCCATGATAGTGGGGAAGACGTAGTTCCGGCAGGTGACGGTTCGGCGGCTGGTAGCCCGCACCGAGAGGCTGGAAGTCCTCGGTACGATGGTGGTTGGTTGGGGGGCGAGGGAGACAGGTTCCTTCGTGCGACGCACAAAGGCATCTTCTACACAAGGAACTGATCTCGCACTCTCTGTCCACCCTCTCCACTCGTCTCGGTCTCTTCTCTTTCTCCTCTGTCTCTCCTCTCTCTCCTCTCGGCTCTGCCCTCCCTATATATATCTTTTAGCCATGACGTCATGACCTCATAACCTATTCCCACTCTCTGCGTTGCACACCTGATCCAGTTTATACGCTGAAAATGCACTCCCTGGGTGCCTTCAAGACACCTTTTCGCACATTTAACCTCATTAATTATACAGTTACTTTATAGAAAATATATTTAATATAATCATGAAGTAAAAAAATAAACAAAGAAGGAAGAAATATCAGAGGCAAAAAGAGATTAATTGTGTATCACCATTCATACCATGGTCTACATTCCAATACAACTCCGAGGATCACAATTCAGTGGAAGGAAAGTGTTTCGTTAAAAAAATTTCCAAATTTGGTTCCCTTGATTGTAGAAGAACGACAGATGTTTTTGGTGGAGTATACATCGTGTTATCTTTTAACTCTAAGTACGAAATAAAGAAATACATGTCAAAATTATTGAAGAAGTTATTAACACAAAGAATCACAAATGAAATTATTTTTAAAATATAAGGCGAGTTATATGTTGGTTCACTTCGTGTTTAGTATAATTTATCAGTGATTTACTTCGATTTCATAATTACAACAAAATCAGCTATATTTTAATCAACATTATTTTTAATTAATTAATAAATCTTTTCTCATTTTAGGTTGCCATTAGGTTAGAAATGGGCCCAACACATGGGTTGCTCCAGATTGCTTGTAGACCTACCGGCAGCTTAGCCTGCAGTTTATTTCGATCGCTTACTGCGTACTATAAAGATTATGTCTCTGCTGCTCTTACAACGTAAAGAGAAACACTACTTACAATCACTTAACATTCTAGAGACGTCTTACTGAACCTTCCTATCTGGCAAACCTAGTCAGTATTTGTGTATTTCATTTTTCCTTGTCTAGTAGGTGTTGGAGATGTAGGACAGTATGATGCCTCTCTCTTTATGTGGCAGAGGAATTACCAGAGTGCCGGATGCCCTTCCAGTCGAATCTTCCCGAGGCGGGTGATCATGAGGGTGAATGTTAAAGATAGAACTTGCCGCGGATACCACTTCGTCAACCACCGCGAATTCTATTTCGTCCTTCACCTATAACCAGCCGGTTCGACACCCGAACTGCTGGAAATTTTCTCGGGTGCCGTACCCAATCACGACCTTAAATGCAACGGGTCGGTCCGAGGAAAGAGGAGGGAGATGTACCGCCAGGGGCATCGGCCGTTACTCTTTGGGGAAACCCAGGCTGACAAAGAAACTTGTCTAATAACGAGTAGAGAACCCCGCAAGTGGCCTCGACAGTCTCGCCGCAGAAAGGGCAACCTTTCTGACAGGGTTGGTTCTATGTGTTCGACCACGTGGAGTTCCACTACTACCGAGACACATACCTTGCCCAGATTTTAGATAACACTGCGTAAATGGAACGGATAACTCGGATGGGTGGAAGAGACAAACAATTAGCGCTTTAAACCGTTACCCATCGAACGCTCGGCAATTTAGTAAGGCTTCTGAATTACGTAACATGGGGAGAGGGCTTGCTCTGAAGCACAGCTACTTGCCAGAAGGGTTGCTCCTTAATTGGCGCTATCTGGATTAAGCAAGAAGCCGTTCGGTGGACCACTGGACGAACGAACAAGCCTTACCACTTCCGTACCCCATCTCGGGTTTGCCTCCGAGTAAGAGATCGGGTGAAGAGGATATGCCGAAATAGTAGAGAATAAATCTTGATTCTTGAATGGTCTCGATCTTAGTCTCGGGTGTCAATCATCACCTTAAAACGTGTAGACAGGGTATAGACATTGAGCCCTAAGGTTGTACTGGACGGCCTGACGCCCATTAATTTGGTTGGTCTCTGCCGTGGAACAGGTAGGAAGACCGAATTCCATTAAGTTGGCGTTCACTACCGATGCAGCAAGATTGCTGCTCGGCTACAATTAGTGGATATAGCAGTAAGGATTCGTCAGCTACACATGTTCCCGTCTACCAGTGCGCATACTGGAAGGTCACCTGTAGCCCAAAAGTTCAGCCCAGCCCGGGCGGACAGAGTGGCCGCTGAGTCGGCAGCTTCCGAAACAGGAAACACCTAGACGGTGCTTTCGGGCACATACTCTCGTCCCGAGATGACACGATAGACTCAATGGATCGTCCCTTAAAACATCAAAGGTACAATGTCATAAAAGTTACGATGTATATATAAAGTAGTGTGACCACAGTCTGGTAAATCGTTCCTATTAACGAACTAAGGGGTCAGAACCGTGTTAAAAGCAAAAAATTCCTATGAACAATAACGGCCTTCAACGCTAATTACTTGGAATAAGGACAAGTGGTCTAAAAGAGAGAAAATTTGTGTGTGTGTGAAGGATCAGACTGGATATGAATCAGCGTCACCAGAGGTAGAAGGCGAGTACGCTCAACACTTTGCCACGGGTCGCTTAGGGTTAGTATTACCGCAAATATCAGCTCACATTATTTTTAAATCAACACTAAGCAATGCTGTTTTAGCTTCGTTTCTCTTTGCCTTGTCTCTTCATCCCGAGGCTTGGCTGGCAATATGTCTTCCAGACGCTTGTGTAAGATACATACAATAGAAAATATTCCTACGAAGCTATCGGGTTTCTTGACGTCTCTAGTGAGTGTGGAAAGGGATCTAATGTGAGGGAAAATATATGCTTTTGATCATTCAAAACTGTAAGATGATGTGTGCAGAAAGTTGTTTGTGGTGGCTCCTTCAACTGTTACCAGATCAAGCAAGTGAACAGAGACTTAGCGCTCTTTACACCTTAGACACTATGATTATATTTATGGTCTTTATTTTTTTTCAGGTCCTGAGACGTTGCTACACCTACTTCGCTCTCCTGAACGATATGAGCAATTAGGAAACCAATTTCTAGTGCCTCGGAAACTGTATTTTCCTTTTACATATAAGTGAGTAGTAAGCACCAGAAATTCGTTCATGGTATTCATAAGAATTCATTGTTAGTAGGAAATAGTTCTACTCTAAGCTTTAGAGTGACAATATTGGCTTTTAAACCAAGAACAATATTTCCGTTTGAATTAAAGGCAATGCGTCATGCGGTTCAGTTTGTAATAAATTTCTTAAAATGAGTTAACCTAGCCACCTGGCCTCCATTCTGATTCATAACTCATTCACGCCAAATCAATATATTTTGAAAAAGCTGTACTACGCTTCTTGTGAAAGTGGACAAAACATTCAATATGGCTGCTCTGGGCGGTAAAAACATAAAGTCCATTTCCCTGACACAAAGCTCAAAAATATAGTTACCTACTTTTAGTAGATTTCAGGTTAGTAATAAATTAAGAACAAAAGGATTTTTTAGACACAGTAAAAGAATTTGGAATTGTTATGTAAAATGTTTTACCACTCTTAGTACTTAAACTATTATTAAACACTTTCCTGTCTCAAATTCAAGGAAAAATTTGTTCGAAATTACTAGAACGTAATGCAATTTACATAATAAATAGTGTTGAAGCGTAATTGAATGCATCGGGAAAATTTCCAGTCATTAGAGCCTTTGTAGTTCCTACTTCTGTATGAATCGTAGAAGAGACTCCTCCAGCACAGAATTTACCAATTTTACAAAATCGTTAAATGAAGGACCTTATGCATTACACATTTTCAATACATCGCAAAGCAACTATTCCGAAAAAAAAATTATTATTACTTTAAATCATTGAATGTTTTTAAAAGAGACAAGAAAATAAATAGTAAAGAGTCCGATCATTCGGAGCCAACGGAGCAATCACTTCGACGTCGCTGTCCAATTTCTGACCAATCGCACGCAGGAAATGAAGTCAATATCTTCTGATCAATTCCTGGCGCCATAGCATCGACTCCCGGACCCGTGTATTAGGTGCCAACAGAATTTGAGACGATGACAGCCGCATCCGTGAACAATTTTTATTTAACGCTTACAAACTAGCCATTCTTTAGTAAATTTAATTTTCAAACGGGTAACATAACAAAACAAATATGTAAAAGTGTAAAATTAATAGCAATAGAAAAATTCTCATATATTATTTAAAACCAGAATTATTAATTATAACCAGCGGTCAGATTTTCCAACTTATGCATACATATTCCTGCATGCATACATATATATAACAAGACTTACCAGAATTAACAAGAACACGTGTGAATCAAGGGTCGGACTGATTTGCTCCAAACATTCGCAAAATATACAAGAAAAAGTTAAAAATATGAACCTGATATTGCGTTAAAAATTCAAAACATGCTCTAAAAATCAAATAAAATGTGAATCTATATACCGTATTCCACAATTAAGATGTTTAATTATGTAATAGTTATTCAAAAAATAAATCATTAGGTCAAATAAAGTTAGTTAAATAAATCATTAGGTTATAGTTGTAAATTGCTTGTAATCATATACAATTTAGAGCAATACCTGACAATCACACCAGCAATATCAGTGTACGACCATAATAATAGATGTTTTCACAGAAATGTTGAGTTAAAATCGAAGTATTGCATAATACACAGAGCACCATGTACAGATAATTGAGAACTTAATAAAGCTACATACAAATTAGTACACCTCTGTCCGGTAAGCAAATATATTATTCATTTCTTCCAACCTAAAAACACCAATTCAGTTCACTTCACTTTCCCTTCGTTCCTTGGAGTAGTTCAGTGCAGATACGACGCACACTCCTGTCATTACTCGCAATGTTGTCTTAAAATATAAAGCGCCCATATACTCAGATGTAGGGAGCGTTAAGGATTTCCTATGCTCCCTTCGTATTTCATACAAACACGAGAAAGTGATTCTCTTTTACAAAATACTAAGTAGCGTTTGTAGAATTGAAACTAAAGTGGGAATTACATCATGTACATAAATTCTCACCATAACTACTTCTAGGAAGCATGAATATGGAAATCTTGATTTTACGGGAGTCACAAATTGGATTATGCATCATATTTATTAATGAAAAGTAACAAAAAACCCAAAATTGACAACTTTTTTCTTGTTGCTGTTAATGGTGATTCCAACATATAAACTTTTATTAAATTCCGTTAAATCGAATTTGATAACCCAAGTTTTAACTATGTTTGAACTATGCCACATATGTGATTATTGAAAAGTGCTCCCAGTGCCTGGGATAGAATCCAAAAGTGTGAGTCCAATAACGATCATTTTTCCCGGCGTTACGACAAATTATTGAAATAGTACTTGATAAATATATTGTGAAGTTGATATTCTAGACATAATGTTCTGAAGAACTTTCATTTTTACTTCAATTGACACACAACGATCCACTCGAGAGAGTTACTCTGGCAACAGTTCACCTCGGATCCGCTTAGAAGCGCCACCAGTCAACTTGAATTATTCACGAAGTTGGGATGTTGCAACTGAGATGTAAGGTAGGTCAAGGAATCAGAGCAAATTCAACTGATCGATTCTGTTTCAAGCATTTTCATTGAGTCTAAAACATACAAAATAAATTGGAGACAAGAGGAAAAAAACAAACAAACAAAAGTCACCCCCAGAACATTTTTTAAATAAAGGATATGTTCAGATATGTGGATGTTACGAATATTCAACACCTAAGTGTGTGTGTAATATATAAACGATTATTACTGAACTAAAATGCCACATTTTTTATAATTTCTATGTATGTAGGCTGACTTCCGTCAAAATTCCTAAACAAGTACCTTCGAGAAACAAGTCCCCAATATAATCCGATTCGTCAGGTTCTGACTCCCGCCATTCACATACGTATTAAACTGTGACTAACTTATGTAATGTGCTTAAATGACGATAACAACTCTGCTTTTTGTGAACTTCCGGGACTAATGACGTTTTTTTCTTTTAACCTACTCTTCAATTTGAGATTTCTGAGTACTAAATGTTACATATACAGAATTAATTAATGTGAACGTATTTGATACAAAATTAAAGATTTGTCCTCCAAAGATTAAGTACAATATCCCCAAGTTAGACACTGAATTACTGATAGAGAATTGTTGAAGATGTAGTAACTTTGTGAACCACGAGTGGTTCGCAGCAAACTGGCTAGCCTGCTCGTCGTGTTAGCTGCGGTCGTGAGTGTGTGAGTTCTCTCTTTTTAATCTTTCTAATAATATTATTTTTTCGCGTTTTTGTGATTCAGTAGTTGTATTTATTTTTTATCTAGTGTAAAATTCTTTGTTCTGTGAATAAACACAAAAATCATTTCCTAAGGTTCACATGCCTAAAGGACCGAATATCATTTCATGTTGTTTTCATTGAAGGTGCGCTGAAGTTCACGCACAAACGCAATCATACATTTAACTTCTTAGTGCATTAATATTATTTATTTTGGTACATTGAGATTTTCTGGCTTGTATAAAACAACATCATTTTTAACTTATAAATAACGTTCCTTATCGTTGGGCTGCTCAAATTTCGTCCGCCTAACATAGAATTATTCCAATATTTTACCATTTGCTTTCTTGATTCTTTCGAAGTTATTCATCACAATGTAGCATAATAATGCATTAGTCATTGTCGAATTAATTTATCTGCATTTGTCGTCCTAAAATATTGTTTCTGTTATTTTAGAAGTCGGTTTATTTATTTACTTATTTATTTAATATCTCACTTGCAATTACGTAAGAAATGAATTTATTTTATAAGTGCACTGTGTCTTATTATAAACAGTCAACAAAAAAAAAACACGCAACACACATTCAGATTAAACATCTCTTTTATCTTTACTGCCTCATTATGGAAGCGTTAGGGTTGACATTGAATACACTACGTTTCGAGGCTCTAGGATTCTGTCCTCCTCTTCAGGTCTCAGGTCTGTCAGAATTCATTCTTATTTCAATATACACAAAAGCGTAGTACACATCACAATATCATCACAGTGCTTCTACACATTAAACAATTTATCAATATATAAATGTAAAAACATGCCTCACAGTATTTACATTTTAAACATCGTGAATATTGAATTAACAAATTTGTTTATAAGTCTAATAAGAAAAGTATTAGTAACTATATGAATACTATTTGAATTAATAGAGATAAAACAAAGCAATATTTTAAAGATAATCCAGACGTAGTGGCACTTAAAAATGTAAAAAAAGTTTCATATGTGATTATGTATAAAAGTGAGTACATTAGTAAAGTTGAAAATGCTATCCATGAAGGCAATTATAATAATATAAATAAAGATGATTCTAATATAATAATGAAAGAATCTTCAGCATTGATTAAGAAAATAGAAAGGTAATGATTTAATTCATTTTAGAACATATAACAATAATTACCAGACTTCAGCACACATGTAGATTTTATGGATTGATGAAAGTACTTAAGATTGACCATTACATAAAATCAATTATTTCCTCATTAGATGGATCTGTTAGGTATTTTTCAAAAGTTTGTCAGATGATAATTATAGGTACTCGATTAAGAGTGGTATGGAATGTGTTAGTAAACTGAAACGTGTTAAAATTCTGGTTGGATATAGTAAGAATTCACTTGATGTGGTTAACATGCTTCCCACTTTGCTACATGAATTGATATTATCCTGTATAAACGATGATGATGGTTATATAAGATTGGATAAATTCTAACATCCTAAACCTGAAATAATTAAAAGTGTTGAATTAGCACTTAAATCCAATAGTTTTATTTTATACGGGAAATATTATAAACAGGAGTATGGATCTCCTATTGGTGGAATTTTGAGTGGTACTATATGTGAAATTGTGACGAGGGAGTTAGAAATAGTATGTTTGAAAATATTTGATGTAAGATTGTATGAGATATGTTGATGATTCTTTTGTGATTGATAAGATGATAAGATTTAAAAAATTATAGATGCATTTAATAATTTTTGTGATGATCTGAACTTTACATTAGAGATTGAAGAAAATAAATGTATAGATATAAAATGTACATTAAGATTATTAATGACTTAGTTAAATTTTAACAAACTGGTTTAGAAATCCAAGTAGTATAAACAAACTAATGAATTATAAATCAAATCACAAAAGAAAAGTGTTGTTGTTAGGTTTCTTCATAAAGTTAGTAAGATATCACTTTCAAAATTTCTAAATAAAAATATTGGTATTATCAAGGATAAATTGATGCTTAAAGACTACCTTGAGAGATTTTATAATCGATTTATTTGGAACTTTTTTAATGAGGATTGGCTAGCCTGCTCCTGGCGTTAGATGCGGTTGTGAATGATCTCTCTCTATTTTTCAGTTTAATGTTTCCTATTATATCATTTATTCGAGTTTCGAGTTAGTTGTGTTTAGATCCCAACATTCATTGTAGTGTAATTTTTTTTGTGTGTGTATTAGCGTTAAGTGAAAAATAACTAAAAATATTCTTTATGGTTTTCAAACCTAACGGACCGAATATAATTTCACATTGTTTTAATTCTAGCGCTTCATCAAAGGTGTCATAAAATTTACGTAAGAACAAACCGAATCAAAAATTTAACTTCTTGGAGCATTTAAATTAATTATTTTGATGTATTTTAATTTTCTGGTGCGAATATTATTGCATCATTATTAAGTTAGAAATAAAGTACTCTATTGTTGCATTGCTCAAGTTTCGTCGCCGTAAATAGAATGATTCCACTTTTTTAACATTTGTTTTCTAGATTCTTTTTTTAGTTATTTCTTTCTTTCTAACATAATATTACTTTAGTTATTGTCGATTTAATTTATCTGCAGTTGTCGTTCTAAATTATTATTTCTGTTATTTTAGTAGTTGGTTTGTTTATTTACTCACTTAAAACCTGCCCTTTGTTACACCCATGTTTTTGTCGTAATAACTTTATAGAATTATTACATTACCTTAACATTCGTTTTTCTGAATTCTTTCGTATTTATTTACATTTAGTTGAGCTCCCCAACGTTTGAAGAGAACTTGTATGTAAATCAATTTAATAAAACACGCGGACCGAATAACCAAATTTGCTAGTCGTCTGTGACATGACAACCATCAGCTGAACAAATCTGTATTACGGTAATACTGGCGTAGGTAGAATTAATTACTAGATAATCTTAAATCAGCATAAATAGACGGAGAAACATGTGCTCATTGTAATTTCAACTAGAAAGACATTCCCTTACGTCCATTTTAATGAAATATTTGGAATGATAACTGTTGGTGTAATACACTGTGTCTAATGGAGAAAGCATTTATTTACAATATAACTTTTTAATTTCGAAAATGATAGAAGTTTACTTTGATACGTACTAAATTATTTCGTAACATTTTACGTCACTTTTATGTATAGGTCACTGGACATTTGAAAAAAAAAAATTCACTTTTTCCGAGGTGCGATGCGTAAATCACGAAACAGTTGTCCTCCGCCGCCATGTTTTTACTTTATGCTCTTGTCCTTATCAAACGAGTCAAGCGAGACCCTGAATATTGTTTGTACAATATTGTTAACTGATAGATTGAAATTAAATAATTATTTTTCACCATTCATATTTATATTGTCGTGTTTTATGACAATTAGAAGGATAATACGGAAAACGATTATTCATCTCAGTGATTTGACTAACTTGGAGTGCTGGTCCCTCCTTAAGGCACTTTCACAATAATTTACACAAACGTGAAGAGAAAAATGTATTAATATAATATATTAATGTATATAGGGATCATATTGTATAGAACTACAACAACAACAACAACACATTTTTGTGCCTTAATATTGCGAATTAAAAGATCAAGAAACGGGATTTTTTATTTTTTCGAAATTTTAGTCTATTTTAACAGTGGGGAGTAGTTCGAATTCATCTACGTGTGTCTGATATAAGAATCCATTGTTGCATTTCATTCACTTGAAAGGTTTATTCAATAATGCGCACAGACGCGATCGGCTTGGAAATCTTGTTTCTGGTACACTTATTGAAACGAGCATTACTTCCCTGGAGCTCGTGTGGGAACTGTCGAGACAGAGTCAATATAATATTGTAATGTTTTTTGTTAGCTATTGCGTCGACGAAGCTATACTAATGAACTTTATTCGTGGCATAAATATTAGAAACAAATATTATACATTTTATTCTCCAGCGCAACTACAATTTCATTCAGCTAGTCTAGAATCGAACGATATATATTTCCAAGATTAAAAACCTTCCACGGGATGTGTGATCTGAGACATCTATCCGTCAAAAGTATTCAAAATCCAGATTCATCCCTACATATCTAGGGCACTTTGTTTCATTTACTATCCATGTTTTTCCTTCTCACGACCGATGGTTGCAACGCTGAACATAGAGTAGGTATGCAAGGAGGGCATGTATAGGCAGCAGGGCACGGCGTGCTTAGGTAGAGCACATTGTAAAAAGCGGACTATGAAGGCAGGCCGCAGTTTGGGTGACCGATACGCCGTCGGATGGGACGAAAGAAGTCGTATAGTAAATTTTAGAACGAATGGACAAGAAAGTTCAGGAAGAGTACATCCAATTCAGCGAGCGATTAAGGTCTCACAGTACGCATTAAGTACAACTTCCTTCGCGTGATCCCTCTCTTGGTATCACAGATGAATGACAGTACAAGAGTGTGAGTCAAATGAAAGCTTTTATTTTAAAATTATATTTATTGTTCGTGTCTTGGATTGATAAAAAAATATATATAAGAAAATGATTTTATTTTGTATCCATTTTATTTGCACGGAATAGACAACGCCGCACAGCGATTTATAGTCGTGAATGGGGTGGACATAAATATAAACAGACTCAACGGTCTTATGTAACGCTTGGGCAAAGAACGAAACTGAAGTTTAGTATCTCTGCCTCTCTCGCACATGATTTAGGTGGGGGAACTTTGATTCACCTCTGTGACTTCTTCCTGCTGCGCATTGCGCACCTTCCTTCCTTCCCTCCACCAAGTAAGTGTGCGAGAGAGAGGGCGACATCTCACTGTATCTTCCGCCTCATGTTATCACAAACACAACCCACAGCAGTGTCCGCTGAGTTTATTTACTTCCATTGGACGAAATCACTTGGTAGGTAACTTTAAGATCTGAGAGGTCAGTTAAAAGTGTAGCAGTTAACGCAATACATTAATAGTTCAGTTGTCGAGATCTGACAACCACCGCAACATATCTGTCGCTCTCGATACCGAACCAGAAGAGAGGGCGCGGGGCTGAAAGAGGACAAAAATTCACAATTTTTCTTAAACAGATTTTCTTCAGCCTAATCCGGCGCACACCTTCTAGATTTCCCCACCGACCACTAAAGTGCGACGAAGGTTAATGTACGTCTAAAGGGCGGTAAAGAAGTTTTCTTGGAAAGTGCTATATTAGCAGCCACAGCCGGATATTAGCAGTAGGGAGTAAGTGGGAGTAATATTGCACCCCCATACAAGGACGACGGTGGATCGACGAGAACATAGCTGGTGGTCGAATTCACCGGAGACTGGAAGTTCGTAGTAGACAGGAAGTAGAGAAAGTATTGTACAACAGTCGATTGTTTACTTCTTGGTCAACATGATTCATAGTCAATCATTAGTTCTTATCACATCAACGTGAGGTTATTAACTCACCTGAGTATATTTTACGTCCTATTATCTTCCACAAACCAAGAGACTTGACCTTCGTAATCGAAGACGTTCATCCACGTGATTCCTCGCTCATGATAATCCTGACACATACAGGTACTGCGCAAAATTGGATCACATTTCGACATGACCTATACTAAGCTAATTGCATGTTCGCCAGCGACCTCAAAGTGCACGCATTCCCCGTCAAATAAGCGTTCAGTTTCCGTTAGTACTTCTCTTTGTAAGTGGCTGCACAATCGGACAACTATTTGATTAAAATCTGGGATTGAATGCAAGAGATACGCCATCTGTCACCAGCATCAACACGATACGGCAAAATATATTAAATGGTATATTTAATCAGCATCCACCAGGCATGGTTTGAACAATAACCATCTTAAAACATTGTCTTTTTAATGTTAATTTTTTTAAGGATTGATAAATACCGAAGACAAGAAATTTCAAAAAGTTAAAATTTAGTGTACAAGATTTAAAATAAGTACAAATGTACAGACATTGACATATATTTAAAATTTTCAAAGAGTATGTATCAAAAGTCGAAGAATTACGAGATATAATGAAAGAGACATTTTATTCGATTTAGTTCCAAAAGCTTCTTTAACAAACATCCTCTTATGGATTTTAATTCAGATGATACAAATTAAGGGTTATAAGTTATGAATTTGCAGTAAAGAAATTAAGAAATATTAAAACGTTAAACACTATTGTCCGAATGTCCTAGTGTCTCTGAGTGATGTAGTGGTATCACATTTTTCGATCAGTGTCAGTTAATTGCGACGTTTATTCGATTTTTTTTGCACATATCGCCCGTGAGTAACTTATTGGTCGACTATAATGAATGTCTTCGACTTCACTTTTCTTTTATCTTCGGAGGTGAAAACTCCGAGACGGTGAACTAATTTCGACGATGATCCGTTGCTACCACTCAAGGTGTGAAACAAATAAATAAATCTCTTTTTAAGTGAGCGCGTGTCGTGTTTTTTTGGGGGGAGCACAAATGGTAAATTCACCTCTGCCCAAAAGTTGTTTCTAAACATTAAAATTATTTAAAATAATTGAATGGTATATCGCTCAGCCTGCAAGCTTTTTTAGATCTTAAATGTTTACACAAATAACATATAGGGCAGGAATTAAGAAATTGGGCAAACAAAATTGATTAGGGAAACTTATGGATCACCTGCCTACAAATTCAAATCTTGGTGAATTACATCTAAGAGAAATATGCAAATGATCAATGAAGAGGGTAAAAGTTACGTAGTCTAGGGATGAGATGGCGTACGATGTCGACAGAAAAGGGAATAGTTCTGCTGATGCACCAGAGCGTTCTGTTGGCAAATCGAATCACTTCGTTTTTGAATACCTGGATTTTGTCACTATGTGTGAAAGGTGTGTTATACAATACACGGCAAGCGTACAATAGTAGGAGTCAAAGAATAGTTTTGTAAGGGAAAGAATTCGTTGTTTACAGGGAAGCGGCTATTTAATATATGACATAGTTGAAAATATAAGATTGTGAAAGATTTATTTATGTTTGTTTTAATATGATCTACTTTTTTACGTGAGACGAGAATCGATGTTTAATCCAAAGTACCTGTTTGGAATAGCGGTGATGGTCACTTTGTGTTTAAATTGTTTAGAGCTTGTGAGAGAAGGTAAGCTGGGAAGCGGAAGGAAAATAGTTTAGTTGACGATTTGGAAGTATTTTCCAAGGAGATGTAATGATCCTAAAGGAAGAAAAGAAAGAATTAAGAGAGGGGCCGGATTTCAATAGTGTCATCGGTAAATTGAGCAATACTGTTGCAGTTGTGTGATGTCAAGTCCGCAGTATTAATTGTCAATTACCAGAATTAATGGAATAGTCTTTTTCTTACTTCCGGGAAGTATGTAGTGTTATTTTTTTCACGTGGTCATATGCAGTTGGTAACAGCTTTTTTTAATATAAATTTTTTTTAATGTTTGTTTTTAATTTTTTCTACGAAAATAAATTCTTTTTATGATATTCAAAAGAGTGTTTAACATCACAGATTGTATGGATGAATGTAAAATTCTCATAATTATAAATTTTTACTACAATATCTTAAATTTTATTATTTATCTATGAAGTTATTTTCTCCGTTATTACTCACAAAAACCGTGTCATCCAAAAGCACTTCTTTTTATTAAGTGATTGGCATAGAAAATTTTCTGGTTTATTTTGAAAAATTTCTGATTTTTAGAAGATCCCTTATCGGCAATATTTTAGCAGAAAGTAATCCTCAAATGAAGCACAAACGCACAATTTTATAGTATTTTTGAATAAATTATCTAAAACAAGAATTTTTTAAAATACCAATTGTGTCATATTTTCAGCTTGTAATGTTTATGAAATCAATGTCAGAATTTTTACTCAAACCATATTTCTACAGTACTGTTATTTTCTATATTAAAAAAAACTGAACTGGGTGCTGGTCGGCCATAAAAAGAGTGTACGAGCCATTCTTAAGGAAAACCGTCATTAAACGGTTTTTGTATAGTTTTTTTAAAACAAAAACCAAAGCGGGCAGAATAAAATTTTTAGAGGATTGTTCAGTAATATGGATTATTAACGCGCTCGAAAGAAGGACTGTTCCATTCTCCATCCTTTTCGGATGGAAGATCAGACNAAAGTTGCTGCCTGTGCATTGCTAATTCTATATTACCAAGACTAATGAACATCAGGCATGTTCATAAAGTAAAAAGTAAATGCCTTGTATCACTAATATATAACAATTTCAATTCAATGCAGATTTAGATGATAAATTTCAATTATTAGTCAAATACAAGATGATAAATAGATATTATTAATGAACAAGTGATAATGAAAAAAATCTGATTTGAAATGTGTACTTATTAAAAATAAAAGTGAAGCTTGTATAAGCTTAAATGTCAATATATATTAAATTTACAAACTACAATTCTCATTATCATAAATATACGGGATAAATCGAACTAGTTCTCTCCATTACAGCAGGCACGAAGAGATGTCTTTAATTGACACAAACGGGGAATGATTGATTGGCATCTTTTAGTACGTTTCTTTTTAAAGAATATCGATAGATTTGTCGAAAGAGCCCACGACAATGCTTTTTGTGCATGGTGTATAGAAAATGTAATTCATTTAACAGTATTTCGTTTAACATATTTTTATATGCTTCCCCACTATAATGGTACGATCTGACAAGAGCAGTAATCAACTGAGTAAATGGTGATATATTGGTACGCAAGAATGAACGAAAACTCATTTTAACTCGACGTCGTTAATAATCACTATTTTTTAAATTATAAATTTTTACATCTTTCTTTGTAGACAAACTACTTTATATCACTCATAACGTTCATGACATGTTAAAGGGGTACTGTACACTTTCCGTATCAGCTGACAAAGGTCAAAATCCTGGCAGAAACTTTGGGGCTTAAAAACATTTACCTTTGAAAAAGTCGTAAAATTTTATAATATATATTGATATGTAATGTATAGTGCTTCAAATGTGCACTTGGAACACGAGAAATAAAGCTCTATTATGAGTAGATACTCGTGATGTAGTTAGAATTTTTCGTTTCTCTCCATTATAAAATGTTGAGCCACGAAATTGGTTCAATTCCTCATTATATAAAAGTTTTTCTCTATATTAGCAAACGATGCTTTTCAAATATAAATTTAAAACCGCCAGTAGGTAACAGCNTTGCAAACTTTGTCCTTCGTTAACATACTTACTGATCATTCTCGTTCAACAGACCCTTTTCAGATGTCACAGAGCAGATCCCGTCGGATAGTTGTCGTCTCATAGTCAACGGAAACCAGTGTTTTGCACTTTTTTTACTAAAGGAAATAACGTAGACAGGAGGGTCCGCGGCTGTAAATACATTATTGCAACCCAACAGTTTCTTATGTTATAAAGCTTATGCGTATGGTTACAAACAGGTAACACTGATTGACCAGCCATTTCTGGAACCTCAGAGTCATTCTCATGGGACATTCCATATTCTGTGGTTAGAGGGCTAAATCTTAGGCGAACGACCTTTCTATTTTCCAAGGGATCTGACACGATCCAGATGTCGATCCAGATCACCGATCGGAAGTGAGCGCCAACTTAATGGAATTCGGTCTTCCTACCCGTTCCACGTGTGGGGAAACCACTCCCCGGCAGAGACCAACCCAACTAAAAGAAATCAGGCCATCCAATACAACCTGTGGGTTCAATGCCCCTACCTTGCTTACACGTTTAAAGGTTCTGAGTGACACCCGAGTTAAAGATCGGGAACACTTAAAGATAATGATATATTCTCTACCAATTCGGAAAATCGCAGTAGGTCTTGGGCTCAATTTCCTTTGCGTGATCCCTCTCTCTGCAGCACAAACGAACGATAGTACGTACAATAAAAGTAAGTCAAATGAAAGCTTTTATTTTGAAATATTATTCATTGTACATGTCTTAAATTGATAATAGTATATCTAGAAAACTTGATTTTGTTTCGGATGCACCATATTTTGCACGGAATTGGCAACGCCGCACAGCGATTCTTAGTCGCGGATTGCGTAGACATTAATATAAATAGATTTAACGGTCTTATTTAATTGTTCGATAGTGAGCAAAACGAAGTTAAGTATATGCCTCTCGCGCACGTCATTTCGGTTAAAAAATTTCGATTCTCTTCTGTGACTTCTTACTGCTGCGCATTGCGCACCTTACTTCCTTCCCTCACAAAGTAAGTTTGCGAGAGAGATGGCGAAACCTCACAGTATCTTCCATCTCATATTATCACACCCACAACCCACAGCAGTGTCCGCAACCCATAGATTGATAGTTCGGTTGTCGAGATCCGACTTTCGACTACGGTGGTACAACCACCACAACATATCTCTCGCTCTGGAGACCGAACCAGAAGTAAGAACACGTGGATGAAAGAGGAAGAAAAATCATACTTTTCCGTAAACATATTTTCTTCAGAGTCTAATCCGGCGCACACCTTCTAGATTTCCCCACCGACCTCTGAAGTGCGACGAAAGGTAATGTATGTCTAAAGGGCTGTAAAACAGTTTCCGGGGAAAGAGCTACCATAGCAGACACAGCTGGCTATTAACAGTAGGGACGGAGCGGGGGAAATTGCACCCCTATACAGGGACGACGGTGGATAGAGGAGAACATAGCTTCAAAGAGAGATTGGGAGTTCGTAGTAGACAGGATGTAAAGAAAGTATTGTACCTATAGTTGGTTGCTTAATTCTTGGTCAACATGATTCATAGCTAATCATTAGTTCTTATCACATCAACGTGAATTTATTAACTCACTTGAGTATATTTAACGTCCTATTATCTTACCCAAACCAAGAGACGAGACCTTCGTAAACAAAGTCGTTCATCCATGTGTTTTCTCGTTCATGATAATTCCGACACATACAGGTACGGTACAAAACTGGATCACTTTTCGACATGATCTTTACGACGATAATTGCATGTTCGCCAGCGAACTCAATGAGCATGCATTTCCCGTCAAATAAGCGTTTAGTTTCCGTTAGTACTATTCTTAGTATGTCGCTGAAAAATCATACAACTACTGCATTATTATTTTGGATTTAATATAAGTAATATGCCATCTTTTGCAAGCAGCAACACGATACGACAAAAATGTTATATGGTATATTTTATCACCATCCACCAGTCATGTTTTGAACTTTAGTCTTCTTAAAACACTGTCCTTTCAATGTTAATATTTTTAAGCATTTGTTAATACCCAAGACAAGAAATTTCAAAATTCTTTCCCAGAAAGATGTATACAAGATCTGAACGAACTCGTTCAAAGACACAAGAAACAAGAAAATGTTTCAAGCACTACATGTCACTCAACGAGAGCATTCTTAGGATCATGGGAGCATGGCCCGATCAAAATACCGAAACACGCAGTGTACCCAACTTACGTCTAATATTCGCCGCTATCATGTACATCATTGCATGGATTTCTTGCATAAATCAGGTAAGAAAATTGAAAAAGGCTATCGTTAAAATTAATCAGAGTATATAGCAATTATATAGCAATAAAATAAAAAAGAATGTAATTTTGTGGTCACAATTATTACTAAAAATCGTTGGAACTAGAGGTAAAATAGAACAGAGTAACGGAATAAATATAAATATTTTTGCGGCAAAGATGAGAAGAACTTCTATCTTATGTGATTTACCGAGTCTTAGATAATGGTGTTAAATGGCTGTGTTGTATGTATCATAGGAAAAACTAAACCATATTTCAAAAAACAATTCTCGGTGGAGCACTTAGGCACATCTATAAAGATTTTGTTAATATGTAGGAATTTCGATACCTTTCCGTAGTTTGTCTGCTCGCAGTTTCTAAAAAAATTCCAAAAGTAAGAAAATGTTAGCATCCAAATTACAAATTATCGTTGCGTCATCTAGAAGGATCCCCTCTTATTTGTAGGAAGTGTGTAAATATTTTTCAGCTTCTGGTTTATCCATATTTTTGCTTTGCGGCGTAAAGGGGATACACGCTGTTTTAGATAGGTTGATTCCCAATTCACGGTACAAACTTTAATGATTGGTACAAGACACTGTACTGACGCAAATGACGCACGAACACAGGAAATACATGATGTCGTTGCTCGATTATCCGTAGTTGCTGCACATATGTGCAAAATATTCAAAGAATGTGTAATTCAAAAGTTCCACAGACGCAGTCAAGCATGTATTCGTGGACGCACTTTGGAACAAATATTGTAAACATAGCACTTGTTAATACATACTTTGTCTTTCCTTCCATCTCTTTTTTCCTTTGTTTGCTCATCACAGTGTAACTTGCACCCATAAATTGCTACCTTATACAATAAAAAAATACATGTCACAGTTAGTGCTTCACCAATCCTTAAAGTTTGTACCAATAATTCAGGATCATTCTGTATTATGAAAAATAATTGTATCCCCAAACACTAAATTCATTTGATCAGATGAAAAAGGCGACGAGCCGGGAATTGAACACTATTTAGAAAAACCCGTTTGACAAATCCTGATGTCGCAGTTTTCTCCTAACTTTGTGAGAGCATTGAGGGGATTAGATTCTGAGCCCAATCATTAACTGTTATATGTAATGCATCATTGTGATTACAAAAGAACCATCACAATAAGTATAAGTATAGATTATGACATTATCGTTTGCAGATTCGTCTGACGTCGAATGACATCTCAACGCTGGCGGAGTGCTTGTCACTTCTGGGTGAATTCATAGTGATGGGACACAAGCTCCTAGCTCTATACCGTCATCGCATTATTCTGTCAAAATTGATCATGATGACCCCCGCTCCATTTCACCTGCTAGGTGAGTAACTACCCTGTATAATTTGGTATTGATGCGAAGGGGGGAAACGGGCAACAATAGTATCTACAAAAGCTCCAATTAATAAAATGGTGTTCAGTAGGAGAGCTTGAGGGACAGTAATGGAAAGTAGCTTTTTTTGCATAAGCAACGGTTACTCCTATAGCCTGTTTCTTGAAGGGAAGAAAAACTCGACATGGTAAGTTTCAGATGCACACACTTGGGCTGTCGAAGATCGGAAGATTACAGAGATACGAGTTGCTATGGGGATAGAAAGGAAAAAAGGGTTAACGGAATCGGTCCCGGGGCGAAGGGGCTTGAGATAGGACGTGGGGAGTGAATAATAAAAGTGACAGAGGATTCTGTTGTGTGGTGTCTTTTGGACAATGGAGGAGGGCAAAGAGGGTTGACCCGGGATCGTTCGAGGACACAGAGTCCTTAGCATCCTAAGATGTGGACGGTCGGAGTAACAGAATGTATTAGTGTCTGGTTTTGCTCTGGAAAATGTGTTTTTGATTGTACAAGAAAATGCAATCGGAATTATTGTAAGGAAAATCTAGCAGACGCCCACAAAGCTAGGGGAGGAGAAATGATATGGTGATGATAATTGAGGGAGATGTGAATG
This sequence comes from Laupala kohalensis, assembly GCA_002313205.1. Taxonomy (NCBI): domain Eukaryota; kingdom Metazoa; phylum Arthropoda; class Insecta; order Orthoptera; family Trigonidiidae; genus Laupala; species Laupala kohalensis. The sequence goes on from NNCF01140246.1 coordinate 37,088, forward strand.
AGATAACAATGACAAGGTGAACAGTGATACCTGCCTGATCGGAGAATATGTAATTGGTGATGGATGAGTTATTAGTAATATAGTGTACAATAATGGTGGTTAACAGACAGATCTTTTTTG
>NNCF01140312.1:0-13305 GCA_002313205.1 Laupala kohalensis
TCTCTCTCTCTCTCTCTCTCTTGATTTCTTTTGTTGTGTGTTCCATTTCTACCTTAGTCCATTGTTTCTGTTTTGTTAGTCTTCTTTTAGTTCTCCTAAGATAAAATTATGTTACATAAAGGAGCAGAACGACCAATGCTAACTTCCGAGTCAAATGCATATAGAGTAGCAATAGGATATGATGAGCAGAAAATAAATTCAGTACATAGAATGTGCCTCTTGGCAATAGGAGGCGCATGTCGAACATTATCACGAGATGTGTTAGAAGTTATATATGGAATAATGCCATTGGATTTATACGTTGCTAAATTACAATTTCGAGTGAAAATAAAACAACCAGAAAAAATAACTAATGCAGGCCAAGAAAAAGGAAAGAAAACAAAGTAATGGAAAGGAATGGTTGCAAAACAAATCATGTAGGCATGGTAAATTCGATGAGAGAAAACATCAAAAGGACGAATAACCAACTAATGTATTGCAAATGTGTTATGGAATGAATCGAAAATGGGTCAAGCTTAATCCTTATGTTGTTGAGTACATAACAAGTCATGGAAGTTTCAATAGTTTCCTAGTAGTGAGAGGAATAAGGGCAAAATCGACTGTATATGTGGCAAAAAAGAAGAAACACGTTAACATCAGATGTGGGACTGTGAGTGGTACGGCGAGGAACGATCAGAATATATAAGAGAAATGAAGAAACAAGGATTTACTGGAACACAAGAATAGACACTAAAGAGAAATTGCAGATTTATAGAGATTACGTATCAAAATTATGCATAATACGTGGCGAATTAAAAAGAGAGATTACACGGGATAATAGATGAGTATCCACTTCCTCGTCGTAGGGACGGGATTATTCGTGAAACCAATAGCAAAAAAACGACATGGGATTAAAATAAGATAAAGAATGGATAAGGAATATGAGTCTTGTAATGACCAGGTTAAAGACAAGGTGGTCTAAAAGACCCTAGGTCAAAATAAATTGAAAAAAAAGAAGAAATTGTCATTCTTTCTTCAACAAAAAAGTTACTCACTTCTTTCTAAGTGATTGANCGCTCTAGTATTCTCTTCCGTAGGCGCCACCGTCGTTTAACTCATTCCCTAAATGATAACTTTCAGTCAGATGAAAATGGTGACGAGCCGGGAATTGAACCCGGGTCTCTGAATTTATCGCAGGGGTGGTACCACAACACCACCCATTCGACAACGATCAATGCAGGAGTCCTGGAACCCGACTGGTCGCCATTTTAACCTGACTGAAAGTTATCACATATCTCCTCCGTGTGTAGGGTACCCGGAGAAAATATATGCCCATGCCCTAAATATTTAATTTCTAAGTTAAAGAATTCACACTTCTCTGGATTAGCTCAGATGTCTTGCTCTCTTAGCTTGATTACTACACTTACATGTCCAAAAGGTAAAATACAGGTATCTTTTGAAGGAATTGGAAACGATAATATAATAATAAAAAAATGACTTTATTCCGTGGCGAGGCTCAGGCCATCAGGTCTCCTCTTCCACCTGACCACTATACAATACATACACATACATGTACAATAATATAAAATAATAAAACATTCATACGATATAAAATATACATATATGAATAACGAATATTGAAGGATAAATTCTACTTTACGATCATGATAAACAACGAACAGATAACTTAACCGGCAAAACGTCCCGAAAGAGAATAACAGCGTTGATGATTGGCTGGCAACGGAGATGGGACACTCTGAAAAAATGGGTGACTCACATACGATTATATCGACAAAGGAACATTTGCAGGGAAAACTCGAATGTGATTTCAGTCGGAGAAGGTGATGACGCAATACTTGACAGGGCATAGAGGTTTTGAAAATTATTTACGGAGAATACGACGAGAATATATGTGTATTTGTGGGAAGGACAGAGAGACAATTGACCATTTATTATGGGATTGCACCTCACCAGCACCGGAGAGAGTTTTTTTGTGTGGGGCTTTACGGCTCGTCGACATCGAGGACATTAAGGTCCTAAAAACTTGTACACGTAGAGGAAAATGACACTCCCCGCGTGTGGGACTCGCCGAATGACTCAAACATACCCACTAAAAACCCTCCTGAATTACAACTCAAATATCAACATATCTCAAAACATTACATATATCATAAAAAGGGAAGAAAGAGGAAAATGAAAGATACCCTAGCGTTTGGATCTAAAAGAACAAGAGGTGACCAAGAAAGGTCAGGAAAGAGAAAGGAAGGAGCCTTGCACAAGTAAGTGGAAATAATGCCAGACTTTGCCCGGGGCCCCGTGTTTACCAAACACGTACTTACTAGATGTAAGTCCCCTGGGAGGACCGGAGAGAAGATGGTACATACAGGCTTATAGAGGGTTCGATATAATTAATACAAAGAGTAACAGATATTTGGTAGACACGAAGAAGTTCAAAACCAGGAATATGTGCATACAATAAAACCGACAAGGTTACAAATCTTGAGACCGATAGTAGATGTGTGCACGCCTCTCGCGGCGGACATCACCGACAGCCGCAAAGTTGAGCAGCGAGAATGACCACCAGGCCCTCGTATTGATCCTGCAACATACATGAGATGGCTTTTCCGTCGAAAAAAAGAAAAGCATTCACTGTACAGCACAGATTTGGAACCTACTGATTACAGCCTTCTTCCAAAACTGAAGAAATTTGGACGAAAAACATTTGAAAATGGTAATGAATTAGAAGTGACGGTTACTAACTGGTTCAAAAGCTTGGCGCAAAACGAGTACAAAGTAGGGTTACAAAATCTTGAAACTACGGTATGATGAATGTTACATTTAACTGGCGAGTATTTAGAAAAGTAGCCTACGACTAACTGAAGTTGTAAACAAAATTCAGTTTTTAATATCACTTCTAATAATGTGTACTGCAAATATCGTACCTTACTTTCCGAATAATCCACGAATTATTATGTCCATGAGGTTCTGGCTCTAACTCTTACTCTTCTATCGAACCATGGTTTGGACGAGGGAATTGCGAAGGAGAGATGTTATGTTGCTGAGACGCTGAGTTGGAGGGAAAACCCAGTTGAAAATTTCTGCCACTTTGGTCCCGCTTAGCCATATCGGCCCCGACAATGCCACTTGACGACCGCCTGCTGCCACCATGAGTTTCCGCAGAATTTGTACTTTCAAGAAATGTCGAAAGATAAAAGAAAACATGAAGGTGATATCACTCACTTTCAAAGTGCTTAAAAATCGTAGGTCATTCTTTTTGTTTGGTAACGGTCATGACCACTTTGCCTATGTACATAATCATAGCAAGGCTCTTTTCGATATTGGCCTTCAATATCTTAACTCATCTACACTTCTTATCGAGACATCCAAATTATTCCTACGTCTAATCTTTAGTTCATGTTCTTTCTTGATTCATTTCTCTCTTCATGATATCTCGTATTTCTCCAATTTCACTTACAAGCTCCTGATATACTACCTAATGTTGTAAGGTTTCTTTGCACTCTGCTCGGTGTTCTATGTTGAATTTTACAATTTGTTTCATAATCTTAATAATAATAATTAATTAATGTATCGGACTCTTTCTTATCCATAAAGTGAGCCATTTCACAGTAGATGTTATGCATTTTCTGCCTCTTTACCGCACATACATGTAGCTTCATCCCGCAGTCTTCTCACTGAACACCAAATGCTCATAGAAATTTCCATGGTCAGTTAGAAATTCTGTCAAGTATGAATTTAATTTAAACCATTTTTAACATTTATGAACAAAATTTTCATCTTTTATAAATGCATGTTTCTGTCCCTTTCTTTGAGTTATTCCAGCGTACTTGCCAACCTCCTAACAATTTCCTTGTTAATAATTTACGGATCCCTTCTCATCTTGATGTGAGTATTCTTCAACTACGAGAACTTCCTCTTTTATATTCATTCAATTGCGGTACTTCATTTTCTGACATAAAATTTGATGGCATAATTCCATAGAGAACTTCCAATACTTTAGAAGATATTGTTTTATATGCTCCTCCCATGCGACGTAGGAAAAATCTTTGAATTCTCTGCAGTATATTTTCTATTACTTGGTAAACAACTCGATGTCCCCAGTTCAAGCTTCCATACGATAAAATCGGACGTGTGGCCCCTTTATACAATATAACCACATTTCGTTGATAAATATTGTCCTTCGCTAAACCTACTCCATAATAGACCCTTTTGACCTTGTCTATTGTATATTCGAAGTGTCCAGTAAATAACAAGCGACCATCTAAAACTAAACCTAGAAAATGTTTCCAAACTATTTCAATATTTTCTTCATGTAACTTCAACTGGACGTTTCTTATATTCTCTTTGATGTTACCAAACAACATTGCTTTTGTTTCAGCCTGAGAAAATCGTAATCCATACTTTTGTGTTAGTTGTTTCATATCCTTCAAAACATTATTACATGATCTCTTCATTATTGACCTACTTGCTCCTTCTACTGTTAAAGTGATATCATAGGCGTTTGCTAAATTTTTTAAGTAATTACTCTTCAACTCTTCTTGAATATAGTCCATTAGAAGATTCCAAAAAAAGTTGTCCTGTATCAGAACCCTGAGGGCAGTCACAATAAGCCTCTCTCATCTCCTTCTAACGTCTTTCAATAATTTCTTTCAACAACGTCTTTCAATAATCTGTCATATGCCATATATGTACACCTGCAACAACGAAAACTGTACTATCTTTCTTGAAGTCCTTTACTATGTTCAATAAATTCATACAAGTGCACAATACACCCATTTTTCGCATACTTTGCCAGGTGTTGGAGTAAGTGCAATCGATCTATTGAATTTAGGGTTATTTCGGTCCAGATTTGGCTTGAAAAACATTTTTAGGCTTACTATTTTCTACTGTTTTGGAAAGTGTTGGCTCCGCACACAAGCCTTAATGATATGTAATCTCTGTTTAATTTCTCGATACACATTCTTTATAGTATTATGCGTTAGTTTACCAAATTCTTGACTTTCCTAACATTTTAATTTGTGTATTATCAAATGTAACTTCTTCTCTGTAAGTTTCATTTGTTTTTCTATATCATGTTGATAAATACTTTCCTTATTTAATTAACCTTCCCAAAATTTTTGTTTCTTCGGAGACATTGCATCTTGTATTATTTGTCCTAGATTTCTTTTGGTTTAATTTTATCTGTCCCTAATTTAAAAGGCATGTCCCAACATGACCGTTGCATGGGTGTATCCACAAATTTATTCCAGTTTTTCTTCTTGGTTCTTTTAATTCCTATTTTGTAACCTCGGCGAGCCATTGGGTATTGTAGCCGTCGGTCATCCTCATTCTGGAGCTTGTCTTCTTTTCCGTAATTCTCGTCTAATTTTGTTCTTCTTCCTCTTTAATTGTCCCGATTCATTTGTCCATAACAATTTTCTTTGCGTCACTTTTTCCCCTCCCGCTACTTTCTCATGGTAATATTCCTGTTTGTAGATGCTCTAATTTAGTGTCTGTTTCCCTTCCAGGTTGCACATTCGTAGGACCGACAAAAAGTGGGAAGCTCCACTGTTTCCTATCTGGCAATACATGTTGGCTGTAGAGGAGTATTATCGCGTTCTTGAAATAACGCAAGAGGTGCCTGCTAGACGCATTTACTTGGCGACGGATGAAACCGACGTGATTCGGAGAGTGAAGGAAAAGTAAGTGATCTCAAGTCGAAACTTATACCAGAAGCTTTTTCTCTCTAAACTGGTTTCTTGAAACGTGAAGTAAAAGGTGAATGTAATCATTTCATCGTAATACCCATGGTTCCACTCTGAATTTCTTGAACCTTCAGTTTCATTTGATTTCAGAAATGCGCTTTCATAGAATCTCGATTCGTGCGATTAATAGTTACTGGAGAAGCTTTTCCTGACTTTCTCAGATTTGGTTTGTGAAAAACTGAACAAATTTTTTTGTGTTATAAGTGATTTTGTCATTAAAATAAATCTAGTTTAAGAATTGCATTTTCAAATTCCGAGCCAAGTATTATGACAACATCGAGAAACTTAAAAAGGTAACTTCATATCCGCTTTGGTGTCGATCCTTTTCTTGTCTTACGGCCTCCGACACACTACATTTTTACCGGACTTAATTTACAGACGGAGGTGTGAGATACAATTTTTTTATGTGCATGTTTTTACAAAACTTGTTTCACGAAAGTGGTTACATCCATGTGTAACGTGCCTTCAGTATTTGATAACTTGTCTTGATTGGAGTTTTAATATATTAACTTTTACAATGAAGAATTTTTGATTGTCTTTTATATTCTCAGGAAACATCTCCTACCAATCACTATGTGTCTCAGTTATAGACAATTATTATAAAGGCAGAATTACTGGTATACAACTCTTCTTTAGCAATTCTTTTTTTAAATTTACAAACAGTTTATTCTTTTTGCCGAGAAAGTAAAAGTTCAGTAAAACTTAGTTATGTTGTCAGTACTGTCGCTTATGTTTCTCATACTGTCTTTATATGAGGTAGTCTTAAATGAACTGCTTGACAGAGAAGGTTTCAGTGTAACTTTCCATAATATTTTTAATTTTAAGGGATATGTAACTGAAATAGATATCATTGGTTTTCAATCAATGCATACAATCCAAGGTATGTTTAAAAGTATTTTGATTCTTAGATGATATATAAGTAATAGAAGCTCAACTGTGAAAATGATTATAATAACTATAACATTGTCCCAACTGTATTTTAGTATGTTATGTTTTGTCTATTAAAGGTGTCTGTTAGGGAGATCAGAGTGATAAATATGTATGTTAATGTGAAATTAGTTAGTATCTCTTATGTGTTTTATTAGCCCTGAAGGAGAGGTCAACCATACCTCGAAATTTTGGCAAAGAATGTAATAATCAAATGTAATTAAAGAAGAGTGGTATACCAGTAATTCTGCCTGTATAATTATTCCGTATAATTGATACTCATAGTGATTGGAAGGAGTAATTTACTTTTCAATATATTACGTAATTCATATTTTTTTAGTAAATTTCTATCCCGTGAAGAATATTTTTAGAATGACAGTTTTCTTCGAAATACATTTTGAATAGTTTTGTTTTCTCTTGTACGAGCCACATGAGTGTATTATTGACGCTTAAACAAAGATCGAAGTAATTTGTAGAATTTTTAAATTATTTATTCCAAAAATTTTTTTATGAAGTTCCGAAAAGAAATTCCTGCGGAAGGTTTTTAGTTCTGATGAGTGTTCGAATTAAATAATATGTTGTTTATTTGTTTCTGGAATAATGGATAGTCACCTGTTGCAACTCCCACGCGGTGTATGTGCTAGATTGCCACTCATCATGTAAACGCAGTTGCTACGATCATTCATTCGAATTTACGTTCCCATCGTGAAGTCTGGATGCTGCACGTCCCAGACGTTCCTTGCCTAGCGCCAACACTCACGCAACCTGGAGATGAGTTTCCTTCGAACTGTTTCACAACAGAGGTTATTGAAGCAGTGCTGACAGGATATTCACCAGATTGTATCGCTCATAGACACATCCTTACTCATACATGAATACGAAAGTGTAACTGTCTATTTGCAGGAACTTGACATAATTACTCAGGAAGATAGCTTAAAACACCGAGATTTTCACAGGATATAACTCCCTAAGCACTAAGTTAATCTATACTTATTAGATGCTTCGCCCTGTATGGTTCACCAACCTAGAGAGAGAAAAAACTGGTGAATATGGGACCTTTGAGTAATGATTACCTTTTTAATACAAGCTCACTAAGGAAGAATTTTTTATATTCTGATTTTAAAGGGGTAAATTGGGGTTTAATGGAGTTTCTCAATTTTTAATTTTATCTTTCAAACTAAAGGAGATATTACCTTGGTTTTTGTTTTTAAACATTGTTAATTAAGATATCTTAAATTCATTTTTTTAGTTTTGCGAAGTTTAATTATTAATGCGTGAAAAGGGTCAAGTTTTTGGCGTCCACTTTTCCCAATTCTATTCTTCTGCTTACGAATGGGACTCCGGGCCCTTCTACAATTATGAAAGGGAGGGAATATTATCTTGTTTCCGTCTAGCATTCTATTTTGCACTTTTTTCAATTTCAATTAATACAGTTTTCTTACATGAAATTTTTTGTGCATAGTATATTAATTCTACTACAATAAACGTCCATTCTGTAATATAAATTAATAAATAATGAAAAACATTCGATCTTTCATGGATGATAAAAACTCACAAAATACATTTTGTTCGTCCATAGAAGGTCGTAATTCTTGCTTTATTTATTTAATTAGATTATATAATGGACATTAATTTTAGTAGAATTAGAATACGAGGTACAAATAATTATATAATAATATTAGTAATTATATAACAATAATTATTATATAATACACTTGGTAATTGTGGAACGTTAGCAACATTATCAAAGAATGATAAATTAAACGACGTTTCTATGTTGCTCATTGTTTTATTGGTACAAAGGTTTTTCGGCTGCTTAGCAGCCATCGTCAGTAATATACACTGAAAAATATATATGTACATGAAATGACAATAATAAAAACATAACATCAAAGTATACAATAATTGAGTAAAACAGTATCGAAAGAAGTGTAATTTTTGTTGTTGTTAAAATAAAGAAAAGAACAATAAAAAATGAATAAAAGAAAACAAATACAGAGTGAGCAAACCGACAAAATTACATACTTGAGTATTGAGGAAATTTTTTTGGCGAGTACGCAGAGTACGCCAAACGGGGGTCATTATAAAAATAATAATTATATAATAATAAATTATAAATATAGTATACCAACATTGCAATAATTTCGAACCATGATTCATTGTTTAGATAAATAATCTATTCTTATATGTGTTCTTTTTTTAGCTATCCTCAGTATGAGATTCTTAGTGACATGGACATCGCAGATTCCGCTTCATTTCACAAGAATCGAACGAATTATCGCGGCCTTTTGGGGATCATTATAGACATTCACTTCTTGTCGCAATCTGACTACATTGTGTGTACTTTCTCCTCTAATGTGAGTAGCATTTACTTTCTTTTAGATAAATTAGAATGTGTCCATCAATATTCCATTAATACTTTAATTTTACACTATATTTTTTTCACATTTGCTACTAATTGAATCAATCAATATATATTACAGAAGAAAGTCGCCAGCTTATTCTGATGGTGTACGATTCTCTTCCGGTTTCCATATTTTATCCCGATTTCCACTAATGAATGTATTGTTTTGCGAGGATTATTTGTTTATGTTGTTTATTTATATGTTATAAACCAATACAATTTGTTTACATTTTGCGTAAATTAACCGACATATAACAAATTTTGATTCAGTCGGAGAAAAATCAATTTTCAGAGATATATAGTCGTTAAAAAGAGGACGCTGCATAATTGGTTTGTGACAATAATTTTCATTTGAAACCGTTTACAAAAACGTCCGCGAAATTATGTCAATCTGTATCTATTAATCTATCCATATCTGTCAATTTCTATCTACAAAGGTCAACCCAAATATGGAAGAAAAATTATTAAAAAAAGCCGTCTAAAATTTCTTAGACTAAGAATAAAAAATAAGGGTGAATATTAAGGTAAAAATAAATCAACTTAATTCATTCCTTCCTTCCTTTCTTCCTTTTGTCGGGGTGATTGATTTCGTTACTTCACAAGTTTTAACCGCGTTGTTCCATAACGAAATCCCCTTCAAAATAAATAAGTTAGTAATCACGAAAAGGACGAGTTTTATTCTATTAAACTGGAGCAGAAACCAAGTGCTCGTAGAAAGAAAAAAATATAACATGGAAAAATATTCTCGTGCCAACAACAGTAGGACACGTCAAATCGTCTGCAATTCCTGAGAATTTAGTGTCAATGCAGTTGTCTGCAGCACTCACGAATATGAGTTGTAGAAATCTTCAAGTTTCGCTACACAATGTTCAATCACAATGTTCACATGCTGCGGTAATGACACTTAAGTCGTTAGACTGATCTCAGCTCGGGTAGCGAGGGAAGACGTCTCGGTGATCCGTGAGTTGGCTCGTGGCAGAGCGATACACGGAGCTCCTCTCAGTAGGAGATCTCTAGTCAAAATGAATTCTAGCTGTGATCAAAATAATTTCACCTTGGTAACCTTCCGATTCGTCGAGAGAATCCTTTGTCGCTGTTCTGGAACCTTCCTAACAGCGCTCGTATTTCTTGTCAATACGTCTTGCCTTAACATTCTAGTAAGCTCCAAACAACATCATTTCTTGTCTAGGAACGCGTACACATCTGTCGTTTTTTGGAGTACATAAACAAACGTTCGTTTGTCTTGCGTTCGGTATCTTTGAGTGCAGAATGTCTTCCGTGTGATAACATGTAATGTATATTCCAGTGTTGCGAGTGATAATATGTAGTATTAGAAGCCAGTGATAATATTTAGTATATCATATTACTGCTACACTTTCTTCCTTCCTTTCTTTATCTTTTGCGTTGAACGCAGGTGTATAAATCTTGTCTTTAGAGGCTCGTTTGGTCGGTGCAATCTGCCTGAAGCAGACTACCTGCCAAAATAATCTGTTCACACGTGATAAGTAACCAGCATAATTCCTTGCCTGTAAATATGGTTTTGTGCGCTTCGTCGGTGAGAATGAGTTGAACGTTATTGTTCGGTATTCATGTCGTGATCTTATACACATAACAATGCTAACTGCAACTGGACGAGTTAGAAAAGAGGAAACTGGAGACAAATATTCATGTACCGTCATCGCAATTATTAAGTAATTATATTAATTCTTCGGACGTTTCTCACACTTTTAGTGTATAATTTTTCTTGCATTGAATTTTTGACTGGAATTGTATTTTTTCTCTTGCAATGACAAAATGATTTAAACACATAATTCACAACGCAACGAAACGTTGTGCATGAGAGCAACAAATCAATCACCAATTAGCCTAACACACCACCTCACCCTTAGTTAGGGGTTTTTAACCCTTATATGCGCTGAACTTGTATTTATACGGCATAATGTCACTGTTATTCTGAAATGTCCCAAAATCCATAAATGAAACCAGTCTTTTTCGAATAAACATTTTTATATTTACATTTTTCACTACACACTTCAGTTATCTAGCGCAACCCCCCCGCCCCCCACTAACCACAATAGTTGCTCAACTCTGATATAATATCGGAAGTGTTTCTATTCATCCCAGCATCTCAGGCAGAACGAGGCACACCAATAGAATTTTCGCTTCCGAGGCAAGATACAATGGCGGAAGAACGGCTGTACCATCTTATTAAAACTCTTGTAAAATCTAAACTTTTCGTTCTTACTTTACGTTTTAAGAATTTTTTGTCTTCGTTAAATACACAAAACGAAAAACAAATTTAATGATGATTGTTTTTCCTCTCCTTAAATTACTCTCTTAAATTGAAGAATTTTAACATTTGTGTTTTTAATAACGTTTCTTTTGAGAATTTAGGTTCGCCTTTGTAAATAGACATATGAGGTCACGGTCTTTTTTGTGGAACTCTATGAGGCAAACAATATTGCTACGCATAGTTGTCTCTTATCTCTAGTCGTTTAGTCATTAAAAAAATAGGAGATTTTCTTCTCAACTTCATGGACATGTATCGGCACTTATCACACATTTAAAAAATAAAAGTTAGTCTTCTTGAACATTTGAAATAACTCCTTGCCAAAATACGTGTAAATCACGATGGATTCAGTGATATAGTCGAGAAAAGTTAGCAAACAGGCAGATATACGTTCGCATTTCTCAGTGATATATTAGTATGGATGTCTGCAACGTATTAGAGGTATATAAGCTTCTCCTTCTGCCAGAAACAAACTAAACTCATACCGACTTCAACGAACACAACGTCACAAGTAGCTTTGACGGATGGGGTGAAGCGGGGGATCTGTGAAAAAACCCCGCATGACAATATGCGCGAAGAAATCCCATTTCCCTTTACCTGCGTCGAGGAAAACCCCCTCAGAAGGATTAATGACAGGTCGGCAGACTCGAATTGAGAAACTATTTTGACCGCGATGAAAGGTTAAAGAAGGGTCTTCGAATCAATAAGCACGAATTGAAAAACTGCCGCATTGCACCCCGTTTAACAGGGGACTGACTCCATAAATTCCAAATCCGTATACTCATACCTTTCCGTCCCCTCCACAGCTAGTCTGAATGTCAGTTGTCTTCATAATTACTTGTGTGGCCGTAGTGGAATTTTTGTAAAGCGATTATTTTTACATGTTGGGGATATAGGCATTTTCTTTTCGTTCAGAAGGCATCCACAACCATGAATCGCACCTGATGGAGATATAACGCGAAACCATGTATTAAATGCCATCAAGAGGAAAGCAATAGCAGAGATTGAAGGCTGAACATCGAAGTTGCTTTTTGGGAAGAAATCACATGCATTACACACCGTAATAACCATGGATTATAAATACATCTGGAACAATAATATTTATATTCGATTATTTAAAGATATGTGACTTTATGTTGTAATATCATTAGTAAAATTTATTCAATCTTGCCAACAAAATAAAATTGTTTTTTTTTCAGACCCGTCAAAATATACTTTATCTGTTTCAATTGCAATTTCGAAAGTTACCTCTCTACTGTTACGATTGCAATTCCTGTGTTTATGTATCNTTACCTCTCTACTGTTACGATTGCAATTCCTGTGTTTATGTATCATCCAGAATCCACAGTTTTCAGTATCATTATCTATTTCTGTAAATTCTATTTTCTTTTATTTTAATTTTAATGATTTACAATTTATTAATAATTTATTTTTATTAAACATTGTATTGCTTTACGTACGTAACATGATTAACCTTTAGTTGATGGTGATTGGATTCTTCATCAAGTTCCGATTTTTAAATTTTATCACGAATCATCGGTAGAAGAGACCTATATTATTTGTTTATAAATTATGTAGATTATATTTATGTAAATTTATAATTTTTAATTTAACGTTATTTCAATTTTGAACGAATAAGTATACAAAAGTGTTTTGTTTTTATCAAGTTACTTAATGAAAAAACTACAATTAATAATATATTTAACATTTCTTGCAGTATTTATTTGATTATTTAAAAGTCGGTTAATTTTGTCTGAAACTGAGAAGAATATGCAAAAATATTGCTGAAGACTGTAAAATCTGTAATACGTTTAAAGTGGAGGAAGATTCAACAACTTGGATTATCACAAATATACAAAGACGAATAACGCGAGGAAGAAAAAAAGCTTAAATTTGCTTCTTTCGTGCACATCTATTTCCCGAAGAAGTCGGGGAAGGGTTTT
>NNCF01140329.1:0-20374 GCA_002313205.1 Laupala kohalensis
GACGTATGTTGGTTGGTTCTCATAACGAAGGTGGCCGTCGAAAGGTCGTGATATTGGATTTAACCATTTTTTGAAAATATTTTCTTCCATCACTTTCCTGTAGTTCCTAAACTTCTCATGGTTGTACAGAACGACATCGGGAGTTACACTATCATAAAAACAAGGGTTATTCCGATAAAAAAGTGATGCGCACACTGGCCACGTAACTGTTCACTCTAGGCTCGGGGAATCTAAATTCGTAAATCGTACACAAAAAGCAAAATTTTGAAGTACGTTTCCGATAAAATTTCTTAACGGACAGAAGTAAGCAGCTTATATTGTATTAAAAATTAAAGAAGTTGGAAAATTATTTATATATAAGAAAGAATTAACAAATACCACGACATTTCAACAGTTCTAACTGTTAAAAATATTTATCCTCAAAATCTAAATGGTTTGTTCCTTTGTAAATTCACATAAAGTATGTCTGAAATATTATTTTCCAAACTTTAATTCTTAGCAATTGCCTTATGCGAAGACCCGTAACAAGGTGCTTCCAAGGTAATCTCATTAGCGAAAAAAATTTCGCCTTATCTCAAATGATGTGCGGAAATTATATTTAGTATTCTGCCCGCAGAATTTACCTCATAACAAAAATGTTTCTATTTATGTTTTCCAAATTATGAATTTTAAATGTGTACAGAGTGAATATGGAGTCGGATTGACCTGTCCAGAAGTAAGCTTCTATTTCCTCTACATTCAAAGTAAATTCACATGTTAAGTTTCGATTCATCAGTTTGTTCGTAAGTTATCGGGGAACAATAATCTTAAAATACTATAACTTTTTCAATTAAATATTACAATAATTAATATTTATACCATAATATAAGATTAAGTATTTCTTGTTTTTTTCAAAGAAAATTTTCAATTATCTCGGATAATTATGTTTACCTAATCATTACCTCATTAATTATTTTAATTTTAATAACAATAAAATTACGTCAGACTTGACTTTTCCCGCACAAAGATCACTTAATACCATTGGACATCACAAACATTTCACAATACAGTTAATCCGTGAAAATCCGAGAAGATCAAATTTTCTTGACTGATTGCAATATGATTGATATACCTATAAATGAACTGTAAAACGATTCAGTCATTTGGCAGTTTTTTTCCCGCTCCCACCCCCAAACTATGTGAACTAACCTTAATTCAACATTTATTAAGTGAACGAATTCAAAAAAACAAAAAGAATAAATATCTTTTAGTGGATGAAATATGCGTATTTGCGTTCAGTGTTTCTTTCCAACGTAACTCAGCAGCATATTTCGCTACGTTACACACATATATAACATTATAGTGCTGTTCGACGCCTTTAACTGCAAAATACATTTTGCGGGGTAAACTTTATCTCTCCCCGATAAAATTTTCATATTTTAATATCCACGAAGAACAAAATGCACTTTTTTGCGATGAGTTCATGCATCAGGAATGTATTCTCTTACTACTGTAAATACTACAAACAAGAAACACAGTAAATATTACTTACGTTTTAGTTTACCTTCCCTACCTTTCCTTGATTACCTACATCACATCTATTTTCTTAATGATTTATTGCTTACTTAATTGAATCCTTGGCTATTTGACCAAATTAAGATTTAAAATAATCTATTATCTCTCAACGGTTAACATCCAAATATGTTAAATTTTGGACAACAAATAAACGCTTTAAAAATAAACTAAGCTGAATTATTGAGTAACGGACTACCGCTTAACGAACTTTAATTAAAGATTAATTTTGCCCACCAACATTAAATTTAAAGATAAATAATAAATCGTGTGTCTAAATCCTTTTATCGAAATGTCTTTATATTCTATACAAAGCTCGGTCGTCTGGATATGAATGACACACGCAAATATGGAGGGATCATGAGGACAGAGTATACTGCTGATCAACACTGCACTATTGATCATACTGAATTGTTACTTTTCACACTTCATGACATCTACGAAATCTTATTAATTGAAATTAGTGCCTAATTCCTTTCTTTTTAACTTTTAGGTGATTGCAGCTACTTGCTCTGATTTCGGCGAACTTGAAGCATGTGATGATAACTGTAATGAGGTGGGTGCATGTTCGAGCGTCGGCATTTTAACCTCAACACAAAATTGTCAAGCGAATAAACAAATTTGTCTTAACAATAAGTGTGACGATCCAGGAACGATACCCATGTACTGCGCTAATGGAATATGGGAAAAGGTGCAGTGTCTGGGTGGCTATGTTGGATATGTGCCCAGTCTCAATGACTGCTCTACATATTATGCTTGCTCCATGGGTTCGGTAAGAGGAAACTTCTGCTTATAAAAATAGTACATGCACATGCAGATTGAGAGTTTTTACACCTCGTCCAATAATATTTTCTAAAATGAAATTTTAGTCAATATATGATATCAAAGTAAATAATATATATCATTTTAAATTCAAAAAAAGTAATGAGAACACTGTCTATATGCAAATTTTTTTGATAATCAATCTGTAAAAATCTGCTGTTAACCCATCTGTTTTATTGGTTTAACTAAAAATCTCACAAATAAAATTAGAAAGTGGACAAATTATATGTATAAATCTTATTCATAGAAATAAAAGTGTGATTTGAAAAAAAGAGTCTAATCTGTACAATCACATTTAAATATTCAGTGAAATTCCCTAATTTTAAATATTCAGCTTAATGATTGTTATTCAATCAAAATGAACCTGCCAGTCAGCAGACAGTCTCTAGGTAGAAAGTTCCGGTAAAGTGCTTTTGAGTTAATCACTTCCAAAACTTTCACTCTGAGAAGAACCATAAATTTTAGATCTATTGTAAATTAAGTCTCAGACAAAAGAACAAATTTAATAAAACTGAGCTCCTTAAATTTCGGTAAAATATAATATATTTCAAGTTTCATGAACATATGGATATCACAGGAATTTCAAAAACACACGATTGAAGTAATGTTTTAAAGAAGAGGTATTGTATGGACGACGTATTGGTAAATTTATAAGCATACGGTTTTTTTTCACTAATTTGTTTTGTGAACTCATGTTCAATTGTACCAGAAGAAAATCAAATAATGAATTGACATTTTCCTATTTCATTTCACATTTTTTATAAGAAAATTTCATTCGTTAATTATTTTGCATGTAAATGGAACGTACATTTGAATGTTCTAAAAAATTCTAATTCCGCTCTCCATATACTGGGTGTAGTTCCGAGTCGCTGATTTCTTGACCAACTAACTCACTTGCTTATTCTTAAAGCAGGGTAAGAGACTACATGAGGAAATAATTCGGTGAATGTCCTTTATAATGTGTAGAAACGCAAAGTAAAGAATGTTTGAAGTTTATTTTGATGAGGTGAAATGAGATGAATAGTGAGTTTTCGAAGAGGCGCACAGGAGTTTAAATATTTTCATGTTTTGTCATTAGCAAAGACTGGTATTTTCGCTATAGAACCTAAACCATTGGGGACATTATCTTGTTTCTTGAATGGTTATAAATAAATTAAATATTTGTCTAATACGCTAATCTAAATGATAAATCTTTCTAGATTTTATTTTGCAATGACTGAAAAGGGATAAAAATGCTTGTTATGTTGTCCTGACCGACTTATTTATCAATACAGACAGAAAAATATAGAAGGTACAAACTTTAAATTTTGAATGGGATGCCACATTTATACTGTAAAGACTCGCGAGCAAAACATTTTCTAAAATTCCGAATTTAATGAGTGAAGTAGGTTGATTTTTCGAATTTATACCATTTTGACTATATGTTACCAACTATTTGAGAACTCTTTATTTTTTTTGTTAGACAAGTATTTATTGGTATTTATGTAAAGGGTAAAAATAAATAATATTTGCAGATTTGTTTTTCGTTTACACAAATGATAATTTATATTATTTTCACGATATTTTAAGAAATAATATAGAAATTGCCTCTGTTTTAGAAACGTAGGTAAAGTTTGGTAAATGAAATAGATAATGACTTAGTTTCTGAATCGGTATCTTTTTGGTGGATCGTATTATATTATGTGTAAATATTGCACAAAATAAATATTAGATATAGTTGGAATTGTGGAATGGTACTGGAAGAGACATGCTGTAAATATTTACTTACTAACTATTATATTTTATTACATACATTTTATATTTAAAATCCAACTAAATCTAATGTGTCATATACGCTTCTGTAATCGATAAACGTACAGTATTATTTTTCAAAGAAAATGTTAGAATCGAAGCGTGGTTGTCTTTTTTGATATAATTTATTTAATTTCTCTGTTTTAATATTTCAGGGAGGTAATCCTCGCAAATGTGTAGGAAGCTCGTTTGATCCAATCACACGGCAATGTGGTGGACCCTTGACAAATGGACAGTGCACGAATTTCTTTGCAACGGAATGTACAGCTGGAATGACGGTAAAGTATTAAAAAAGACACATATACTTTGGTGTGAGAGAAGACATGTTGCAATCACTACCAAGGCAGGTTAGCAATCCCACACAATATTTTGCTTTGGTAGAAGGGAAGCAAGAGCACCCATTGGAATTGGTAGATAAACATAGAAATAAGGGTGCGACCAGGATTTAAGAATGCCAAATTCTAAGGAGTGCGATTTTTCCTAATTTCTAAACAATACGGACAAGAACGTGACCATACTGGGAAAGGGGAGTTTTACTTTGTAATGAAAATCGTGTTGAGATATTGAGGAAACATCTAGAGAAACGTTATCTCAAAAAATATTGAAAAATGATTTTTAAACGTTTAAAAGTCTCTACAGATTACTATGTCAAACACATTCGGAATTTTTTTTGGTTTACACACGAAATATGTAACTAAAAACCGCTCTCCGCTCTACATTAATCGGTTATCTGAAAATTAAAGACAGGAGATGCCACACCACTCCGATAATCAACAGCGCATGGTTTAAGACACACTAATCAATTTGTCTTAGCCCAAGAGCCGTTTTCAATACACTTTCAATCGGAAAGAATGGAGGTTTGGAAAATTGATGCCCAACGATTACTGATGGGTTATATTTATTTATTTGTAAAGCGTTATTTTGATTCTCATCAGCAAATTTTTTGTTAATGCAAGCTAGAGAAATTAAACATTATATATATTAATTTTTAGAATGTTTTTCTAATATTTAATATGATAATAAAATATTTTAATATTATAATGAATGACAGGATAGTTCAAGAAACAATTTCCTATTTTGTCTCACCTGACATGCTACGTCAAATATTTATTCAAGAAATTAAGATTTATAACAAAGGTGTGCCCTCGCTCATTTGATAAAAAAAAGTTATGTAAAATGTGAAATGACTCGCGTAAATAAGGTTTCGCGGTCCGCCAGTTGCAGAGCGTTGTTTTAAGCGAAAACATTAATGGCACACACCTCTCTTTCTCGCACATTATTATCTTTCTCTTTCGGAGTTTTTTAGGAATATTCTTTTTGTTATCTAATTTACGTTTCCATTCATGTCCTTCTGACGTAATGAGCTGTCTAGTTCATTATTTCTTCTTAGTATTTCTCCCTTCTCCTTCTTAGCTCTGCGCGTTGGTTAGCATGATAGTGTCTTTCCGTTAAGGAGCAGATCGAAATCAAAACTGAGGAATATCAGTCCAAATGGAACTTGTCCAAATGGACTTTCCAATAGAAAAGATATCCAGTAAAAAGAAAAACACTGTAATTGAACCATACTAATTCCTAGGAAATATACTCATCAGGAACTGAATATTTTGTTATCAATCATCAGTTATCTCCTCAATTAAAGTAATACCAAAATAAGAAAATTTAATGTTCGTAATTCACTCTTACTTAAATTATACCACAAACCACAGAATGTTTTTAAAAGAAAAATAATTATTTTGGGACGGGATTGAAGATGATTTTTGATAGTTTACTAGTAGGAAAACCAAACGAGGGAAATAATACATTAAAGAAAATGTGAAATGTGAACTGACATTCCGCAAGTTTATTTCTGAGGTTTTCTGTGGCACTAACACAGCTGCGCTTTAACATGGGTACGATTTTCTATAAGTAGAGCATGGATATATTAATAAAAGTTAAATCCGTCTTGTACTTTATCACGCCATTGCTCTAGCACTTTTTAAATAACTTATAACAATTTCAAAAACTCTTTTCTTGCATGATTGTGTTGCCGTATGGCTCATATTAATTATTTTTATGTGTACTCACCTTTGGCACGGTTGTGTACATTAATTCTGTAGCCCCATCCTGGTCCGGGCTTTTCTCCGTTTTTCCTTCGGGTAGAGGCGGATTTCTTATACAGGTTCTCTAGGATTTGTCTAGGGGCGTGTTTATTGTAACAATAAATCGTGAATTTAGTGTTTTTTCAACTCCTATGATTTTTAAACACTATACTATACAGTTCGATAATAACTTGAACATGTAAATTTAGAAACATATTTGCGTTAAATTACAAACATATTGACATTATATAGGTATTATAACTCGCAGCTAACTTTTTATTTTATCTAGGAACTCTGCCTTAGGGCCCTTGTACGGAATTGATGGGATGGTCCCTTGCTTGCTTCCGGAGAGTAAATTAGTTTATAGTCCTTCACGTGGTCCTCCGCGTGGTTATTATTATAGTCTTAGATATTATAGGATTTTTTATAATATATAAATAGTATATTATAACATATTATTATATATTTATTGAATAGTATTATATTGAACTAACTGGTAAAATTTATAATATATTTCCGTGTTATCTAACATGTATATTATTCATGGTCTAGTTCAGGTGTGATTTCACCATTGGCACCCCGGCCGGTCATTCATATAAAGTGTTTCAAGTTTCATCGTTACGGAGAGAAGGTACACGAATATATACTAAAATTGCGTGATTCAATGCAAGGAGTATGTAAGTCTATACTTTTCGGTTTATCACCTATTTTCACTGAGATTGTGAGGAGGGATTATTTGTATTAAATAAAAGCGGAACTCTACAGATGGTTTTCTACAAAAAAGTAAAAAAGAACGAATATGCATTTTGGTTAATACCTCTCGCCCGGAGAAACAATGATGCAAAATTAGAAAATGTGATTTATGTACCAGAAGCAAAAACAAGAAGTCTGAAAATTTTATTTAACAGTAAATTAATTACAGAATTCATTTTAATAGTGTATCAAAGAAACACTATTGAGTCAATTTTATCTGCTGACGTATTTATTTCCGGAAGCTCTTCTGAAAATTCTTTTTTTTCCGCCTTTATCTTTGTAATGTTCTACCCGATGAGCGATACGTACATCAAATGACCATATTCAAGTATTAGATATATACGACGCTTCGCTTTACCAAGTTTCTAGTACTCTACTAGATAAAAAACATTGTACCTTCTCTCCCAAATTTTCTGTACTCACAAAAGCAAATTTCGAAGGAGATTAGTATCCAACTGTACATTACAAGGACAAAAAATGTTTTGATTCACAGGGAACTCCAGCTAGTACCGATACACTTGGGTTCCAATGTGCCGGAAGCGGCAGTAAAGCTGTCGTGCGGTGGACAGTGTGTAACTCGGGAGAACATTTCAGCACGAGGACTGGTTCGTGCGTTTATACTGGAGGTTCTGCCAGTTCTTTGTGCCCAACTTCAGTACCCGGTACACTCCCAAGCCCATCTACAACGTGCAGGTAATGTTTCATTAATGAGAAGAATTAGAGTGAGAGAGAGAGAAACAGAGAAATGAAGAACAGCGAAAATAGTATTCCCACATATGACGGTACCAAACGCTCACGGATTGTAAAATACCTCAATAGTAAAAGAATGCAAGGAATGTCCCTTTTCTGTCTCATACCATTCTTCTCTTGGATCCATAAACTCACTAGAGTTAAGTTTGTTATAGATCTCTTTATAGTTTTATGATAAAAAAATATGTTTACTGTCATCTATTGTTAAATTTGTTTAATTCTTTTAAATTTGTTTAATTCTCACTTCTCAGGAGTTGGTAAAATAACGAACTCAATATATCCAAATCAATGTTATCCAATTATATCCACCCACGTACCCAATTCTATTTTCACTTCCGAAACTAACGCCAGTGAAGTCATGACAATCATCAGCTCATTAAAAAATAAATTTTCAACAGGCGTGGATGATATACCTGAGTTTATTGTTAAATTTTCGTCCCATACTATATTAAATCCACTCATAAATATTTTTAATAGTTCTTTATCGGAAGGGGTGTTTCCTAAAATATTTAAGAGAGCTAAAGTGAAACCTTTACACAAGAAAAGAAACAAACTTAATATTGGAAATTACTGACCAATATCTCTACTACCAACTTTCTCAAAAATCCTTAGGATAGTTCGGATAATTTGTAAAACTCACCCCCGAAACTCTTGTAAACCTCTATTCAAGGAATTAAATATCTAACACTTCCCTGCATTTATATTTATGAAACGGTCGTGTTTGTTAAGACCGAATTACTGAAGCACCACACTTGCTTTATACGAAACAGTCTCGTTCACGAACACAATACTCGCAATAGTAATAATATTCATCGCCCTAGAGTGTCAACCACTCTTTGCCAAAAAGGACCTTATCATTCGGGAATCGTTCTATATAATTCCCTGCCCAAGAATATAAAAGACATTATGAAATTGAATATCTTCAAATCCGCGGTTAAAAACTACCTCCTGCACCAGTGCTTCTACACTGTAAAAGAATTTATTGATTTTAATAAAAGTTAAATTCGTCTTGTACTTTATCACGCCATTGCTGTAGCACTTTTTAAATAACTTATAACAATTTCAAAAACTATATTCTTGCATGGTTGTGTTGCCGTATGGCTCATATTAATTTAGTTTTATGTGTACTCAACTTTGGCACGGTTGTGTACATAAATTCTGTAGCCCGATCCTGGCCCGGCTTTTTCTCCGTTTTTCCTTCGGGTAGCGGCGGATTTCTTATACAGATTCTCTAGACTTTTGTCTAGGGGCGTGTTTATTAAAACAATAAATCTTGAATTTAGTGTTTTTTCAACTCTTATGTTTTTTAAACACTAAACTCAGAATAATCTACAGTTCGATAATAACTTGTACACGTAAATTTACAAACATATTTGCGTTAAATTACAAACATATTGACATTATATATGTATTATAACTCGCAGCTAACTTTTTATCTTATCTAGGAACTTTTGCTGAAATTTTTGAATCCGCTTCTGCCTTAGGGCCCTTGATCGGAATTGATGGGATGGTCCCTTACTTGCTTCCGGAGAGTAAATTAGTTTATTATCCTACACGTGGTCATACGCAGCTTGTACTGTTTTTGACAATATATTTATTATTATTATCTAATAGTAAAAACGGTATACCGCGTCCGACCTGGCCGATGCGACCACTTTGAATTTATTTTCATTTATAATGTCCTTTATTACGTACCATTAAAAAGGTGTTATTGTGAAGTTGGCACAAACAGTATTCCTATTTACATTATTCCACTTATGTTTATGTGCATAACTATGATATGTGGCAATTAATGTTGTCCAGCAAGTACTCTGGCGTTAGGTAAATTTTTGGACTATTTGCTGCTGATAAGTACTGTTTTAAATAGAATCATAGTTTTCTACATTTACACCAAAGCCACGTTAAGAGAGCGTTTATTGTCGAAATGTTGGAAGGTTAATTAAACTATTTAGAGGAATCCTAGGTATATTTAAAAAATGTTGTTTAAAACAACAAGAACTCTAGCATCTTATCATCTATATAATTTGAATCCGAGAGAAAACGTGTCTAGATGTCTTGATGAGTTGAGTAGATCCCTCGAAACCAGTTTTAGGGATACATCTGGATAGGTTTGTGCTGTCGTATAATATATTATTTATATTTATACATGTATAACTATTGACAAAAATCTTTCCATGCAACAGCTTCATCAAGTGCTACGGAAAAAATGATTTCGAGTTGATAGAATGCTGCAATGGATATCACTACAGCCAAGCAGATGGCAGTTGTATTCCTGGTGGTTGTTCTCAAACCTGCACCTTGAACAACAACTTTCAGTAAAGTTATTTCGATGAATATACAAGGACAGAAACGAATAGAAAATCTAAAATATCGAATTTTTAGAGTTTAAGCGAGAAAGGATGTGAGATTTTTTCAATTTTGTTTAGTTTCGTTGGTTTTTTAGTATTGTAAATAAATGAATTTTTTTAAAATCTTTATTTCTGTTTCAAAATTGGCGTATTTTACATTATAATTTATTTCCCTTATTTAAGTTTCTTTTGTACATATGTTTATAATTATTGTATATATTCGTGTCTTGACCGTTGGTTTCCTGTGGTTCCCAGTGGTGCTCATTTAATCGATAGTGGCAGTATACGTAAAAATTATTTTACAACTAAATAAAACAATATTTCAGAAGCACTAAAGTATGCATAAAAATACTATTACGTTACAAATTACAAGTAAATAAAATTACAATCATTTTAAGTTCAAAACAAACATTTTAAAATTAAAACTGCAACTATCCATTCAATGAGAGTGAATACCAGGACATTGTATGCACAGCCCACGGCTCTACTTACTGGGCATTTTAAAAGCGTACAGGCAATCAAAACTCGCCACAAATTTTTACATAAATTATATTTGTAAATAAAGCGCCTTAGAGGAAATAATTTTTTTTCAATGATTCGATATGTAGGTAGAATTGATCTAGAGGATGACCGTAATACAGCAAGAATACTGCGACCGAGCTTCAGAGTCATAAAAGTTTTGTAGATATTTTGAGAAATACAGGAATAATTAATTTTTTTGTTTCTGATGTTTATTATTTATATTGCGTTATCTACTTTCATACAAGTAGTATACAAGATCTTTAATATTGTCAAAATGTGTAAATAATATTTAAAAGCAGTAAAAGAACTAACCTTTACGTTCAAAAATAGCAAGAAATATTTTGGAATCTTTTATATCCATATTATTAGTAAATCGGCATTTTAGTGAATACGTATCAGTAAAAATTCAGATAATTTTATGTAGCTCACGAATCAAGGGGAAAGATGAAATACGAAGAAAAACGTGACTTTAATTGATGAAATTTAATGCACTTATGGAGGTCTAGTGTATGTTCCAATACAAGAACCGCAAATTACAAAGAGACCTGTATAAGTATATTATCAAAAAATATGGAACACCCAAATCCATTCAATACTAGTTACCACTTTTGTTATTTAACCGGTATAGAATGAAGAGCGATCAAACTTTGATTTTCTGAAATTAGAACTATGAAGAGGAATGTCCGGATTTCTTGTTTAACGTCAGTAAATTCTATGATGTAAACTCTCGTGCATTACGGAGAATGTTGGATATTTTAAATGTATGTTATCAATAAAACTGTATATTTTATGTTGTAATTTTAATAATGTGAAAATACAATATTTAAATTAGTATCAATAGAGTCCCCCAATTGAAATATAACCTTGATTTTCAGGAAATAAATATATTTCTTTCTAGCACTAGTAAATTGAAAATAATGCATATCACTCGAATCTTAATTAAATACATTAATGTAAGGGTTAGTGTTATTTAAGAATCAATGAGTATTTTATAGAAAGAATGTGTTTAATATTACCTACATAAGATAACTCAATATCTCCTATGACAAGCTTCTGGTTATCAAATGGAACTATAATAAATGTTTCCTATATTGTAATAACTTGCAGAACATAAATTCTAAAGTGATTTTCTCAGTCTAAAAATGTATTCTTTCAAAACTTCGCGCTCGTCGACATCGAACCGTAAAAGCGAGCCTCAACTCCCAATAAAATTTGTAAAAAATATCTTGACATACGCACAAGAATGTTTCAGTTTTCTTTTGAAACAAATTGAACTGTAAAACAAAAGACTTGACTATCAAGTGGAAAATGTGTTTACAGTCAGAAAAAAAGTTACGATTGATTTATGGAATTTCTGTCGCAGTCAGAGACTGTAAATTAATATGAAAGTAAATAATAGCTTAGAGGGAAACAAAGTCTAACAGAAGAAATGTAGACACGGAAGAACGATATCCCAGAACACACCGAGCGAATAAACCTGATATGACGAATCACTCTTCGGAGACATTCGTACACAGAATCGACGAACAGTTGTCAACTGAAATTAATAACTACTGTTTTTTAAATTGAATATTGCACGAAAAAAATTGATTCAACAATTATTTCTCCATAGACAGAAAAGTAAGCATTGCGGGAATAAGACACATATTTTTATTTTTCATGATTTTGGAATGATTCGAGTCATAATACGTAATAATGTTAAACAATAATCCTTATGATATAATAAATGTAAAATGAGATGAGCTTTGAGATTATAAAAAGCAAAAAAACAAACAATCAAAGAAACAAACAAACAATGTATAAACTAGGCAACAAAATAAAAGGGAGCGTCAGCATGCTGTTTGTATTTATGAAAAATGGAACAATGTACGGTAAAGGTGCATAAAGAATCGAAATTCAGATAATTCTTACCTGAGTAATGGAAATCATATTTGTTCCAAAATACAAGTATAAAATGACGCATACTATGCCAATAATGCAGCAGTACATCATATCACACAAACACTGCGACAGTTAAATATGATGACTACTGGTACGTGGGGGATGAATTTCTGTGGTATAAGAGCAGCTCTGTTAACCACCCTGGAAGAAATTCAAGAGTTTGTTCTATGATCAAAATATTATCTCCTAATTTTTGGACGCATTTAATGGAACCTACCCGCAATTTTTTACAGTAATAACGATTTTTATACACATAACTGAAATGAATTGTTAAATTCACCTTAAAACCACTTCAAAAACAAATAAATAAAAGAAATATGAATATCATTTGCGTGTTAATAATTGCATTTCAACTGAGAACAAGCAATTCCAAAGAAATGAGTACGAATTTTTCCCGAGAATCCGTAAATCGTACGAACATAACTTTTCTTAGTTTGAAAGAAAATCAGCAAAACTTTAGATTTTACCAAAAGTTAGATGTATCAGCAACACTTGAAATAAACTTTCAAGAGGAAGACGAAACAATAAATGGTCAAATTTCTCATGGTCAACTTTCAAAAACGATTAGACATTAAGTTCGTAATTTAAAAAAAAAAAATCATTTCCTTTTTTTTGCAAATAAAAGTTTCGCAGTATCTCGAAAACAATGCGAACAGCAATATGTAGATAGAACGTACTCACCTCAAAATGCATTTACGCATATTCTCAGAATTTTTAATATTTAGAAACCGAAAATGCAGCGCAGTGTGTAAATGAAGTTAGAATGAGTTGTCCAGAAATAATCTTGTTTTATCAACACATTGGAAGTCCAATCTCAAGTTTGGTTCGATGCATCAGTTTGTTCGTGAGTTATCGCGGGAACAAAATTCTTAACATACGTAAATACACAAACACATACAACATTAGACATCATCGCCAAAATTTGAAAATAGACTCCCCTGGATCCAATTAACAAAGATCGGAAGAGATCTCGAAAAAACTTTTTCGTCCGTTTTCATTACTTCCATTACACACTGTGTGTAATTGGAAAGTAAAAAGAAAACATAATAAATATGTGTGGAACGATCGAAGCGAGGCATGTGGTGGGTAACGATAAAAAAAGAGGAAGAAACTGAAAGAATATATATATTAGTTCAATGTGTTCACTCTTTTCCTCTCCCTACTTGAGTCCGCTACTTAGTGATTAAGTGATTTATCAGTGTGCTAAGGAGTGGGGATGGGGAACACGTATTTATAGACGCGATATTGGTGAAACCTGATCTGAGTTGTATCAATCATGGCATCGTTATCACTCCTCACGCTCGTCACAATCCTCCTGTCTTTCTGTAAGCCACCGCAGGTATGCACGAACAATTACTTTAAAGCAGATGTACTACTTTAACTTTTCAAACATTATTCTTGCAAAAGAAACTTTCTATAGTATTTCTTCTTTTATTTTAACATTAACATTAGCTATCTATAAAACTGAATGTATCCAACATCTTGTATAATAATATGAATGTTTACATTTATTTTGTAAGACTATTTAATTTACGTAAACAAATTGGTAGATACTAATTTTTCCTCTCTGCTATTTGCAGCTAAGTTTCATCCGGTTTCATATATTTCATTAATAATGTAAATATATATCAGCATAAGTTAAAAGTCACAAACTATTTCCTACATAAGTAATATTGTTTATTACTTATCAGTTGCGTTAGAGTTTTCATTTGTGAGGGATAAAGTAGTTAAATAAGCTCTATATCAAATAAATGAGTCATGCAGCTTCTTTACTTGATGTAATTTTAGGATCATACCACGTGTAATTGGACAAAACTGGAACATCATGCCTCAGAATTATATAATTTTTGTATATTTTTTAGTATTATTGATTTACATTAAAATTTTAAATTCTTAGATTTTTCTGATTTTTAATTTTATTAATCTAAATAATTTGGATTTTAGCACCATTTGCAGTTAGCTAAAATATTTCAATGTCTGTTTCAAAACAATTTGTCGTACAGAGTTTAAATTTGTGACATGGTCTTTAGTGTGTGATACACTTTAATATAATGTGCAATTTGATTATATTTAATAAATTTTTTTAATATTACAATTTTTAAAAAATTCAAAATCAAATTTTTTTAGTAAAGAATGTCTAGTGATTAGAAGTCTTTTAAAAGCATATAAATTTGAAGATGGAAGGAGAAGGAGATCATATTGAAATAAATAATTGTTTATGGACATTAAATTAACAGATTAGAAACAGTGTGGAGTCAACTGTTTGTGTCAAATTGGATTTTTTTATTATACGTTACTAAAAGTTATTTAAGGTAATTCTTTGTTTTCACGAGTAATTGACTTCCAGGGGCGTCATATGACAGATTTCAATTTAAAAAAAAAGGTAAAGTGAAAAGAGTGCAAATTATTTTAAGCTTTGTTTATGTTTTATATTATGTTTAATTTTTGTCATAGATGTGGATGGTTGAAATGTTTATAATAATGAACATGTAATGTTATTTATTTAAAAAAACTGGGGTTGCAATTAAACAAATATATGGTTTTGTATTTTATGTATAAACGATTGGTGTATCTGCGTTTTTGAAAGACGTATGTTGGTTGGTTCGCATAACGAAGGTGGTCGTCGGAAGGTCGTGATATTGGATTTAAACATTTTTTGAAAATATTTTCTTCCATCACTTTCCTGTAGTTCCTAAACTTCTCATGGTTGTACAGAACGACATCGGGAGTTACATTATCATAAAAATAAGGGTTATTCCGATAAAAAAATGCGCACCCTAACCATGGAACTTTACACTCTAGGCTCGGGGAATCACAATTCGTAAATCGTACACAAAAGGAAAATATTTTGAAGTATGTTCCGATAAAAATTCTTAACGGACAGAAGTAAGCAGCTTATATAGTATTAAAAAATTAAAGAAGTTGGAAAATTATTTACATATGTTTCGAAATGAGCATGCAGGTAACAGATTAAGTACACCTGAGTCGTCCAACCGGCTCTTGCCTGCTGGGCGCCACACGCTTGCGCAGTTCGGCAGAATTGACTTTCCCGCCTTGGAGATATAGTAAAATATATTTAAAGGAAGCTGTTGTATAGCAGCGGACAACAGTGAATCATATCACAGATGCTACTCCCTCGCAAAATGGTAGTTAAAACTTACGCCACCAGGTCGCGCCAGTGACCGGCTTAACTTATTAGTTCTTGAAGGGAATATTTCAGAATTCCTGCGTCAGATAGCGCGGCGGTCGTTCGACCTTGACAGTTGAATAATATGGTATTCATTTGTTTCTTTTCTATTGTATATATTTAGTGCTGCCTTTGTACAAGCAACGAGACGAAGAATAAAAAATACGTATTGTATCGTATATAATTTGTTTAATGCTCATTTTTTCATATTGACACATTTATTTAACATTCACATTATAAATAGTGTGAATTATTTCTTGATTGAACTTATTATTGGCGAGACAATTGAAATTCTTCTCGACAATAGAATCTTATTT
This sequence comes from Laupala kohalensis, assembly GCA_002313205.1. Lineage (NCBI taxonomy): Eukaryota > Metazoa > Arthropoda > Insecta > Orthoptera > Trigonidiidae > Laupala > Laupala kohalensis. Next base: position 16,061 of record NNCF01140329.1, read on the forward strand.
TTTATAAGCTCCAATGACATTAATTCTGCTTCAACAATAGGTGTATTTTTGATTGAAGTGTTCTTCTTTGCATTTAATCTTGTAAAAACGCTGTTCCTAAGATCCTGCTTCCAGCTCCTCACATCTTCAGGTTGATTGTACTCGGGCAGAATTTTGTGTTTTGTGTTAAACAATATATAAGAAAGAATTATCAAATACGACGACATTTCAACAGTTAAAACTGTTAAAAATATTTATCCTCAAAATCTAAAGGGTTTGTTCCTTTGTAAATTCACATAAAGTATGTCTGAAATAATATCTTCCAAACTTTAATTCTTAGCAATTGCCTTATGCGAAGACCCGTAACAAGGTGCTTCCAAGGTAATCTCATTAGCGAAAAAAATTTCGCCTTATCTCAAATGATGTGCGGAAATTATATTTAGTATTCTGCCCGCAGAATTTATCTCATAACAAAAATGTTTCTATTTATGTTCTCCAAATTATGAATTTTAAATGTGTACAGAGTGAATATGGAGTCGGATTGACCTGTCCAGAAGTAAGCTTCTATTTTGTCTACATTCAAAGTAAATTCACATGTTAAGTTTCGATTCATCAGTTTGTTCGTAAGTTATCGGGGAACAATAATCTTAAAAGACTATAACTTTTTCAATTAAATATTACAATAATTAATATTTATACCATAATATAAGATTAAGTATTTCTTGTTTTTTTCAAAGAAAATTTTCAATTATCTCGGATAATTATGTTTACCTAATCATTACCTCATTAATTATTTTAATTTTAATAACAATAAAATAACGTCAGACTTGACTTTTCCCGCACAAAGATCACTTAATACCATTGGATATCACAAACATTTCACAATACAGTTAATCCGTGAAAATCCGAGAAGATCAAATTTTCTCGACTGATTGCAATATGATTGATATACCTATAAATGAACTGTAAAACGATTCAGTCATTTGGCAGTTTTTTTCCCGCTCCCACCCCCAAACTATGTGAACTAACCTTAATTCAACATTTATTAAGTGAACGAATTCAAAAAAACAAAAAGAATAAATATCTTTTAGTGGATGAAATATGCGTATTTGCGTTCAGTGTTTCTTTCCAACGTAACTCAGCAGCATATTTCGCTACGTTACACACATATATAACATTATAGTGCTGTTCGACGCCTTTAACTGCAAAATACATTTTGCGGGGTAAACTTTATCTCTCCCCGATAAAATTTTCATATTTTAATATCCACGAAGAACAAAATGCACTTTTTTGCGATGAGTTCATGCATCAGGAATGTATTCTCTTACTACTGTAAATACTACAAACAAGAAACACAGTAAATATTACTTACGTTTTAGTTTACCTTCCCTACCTTTCCTAGATTACCTACATCACATCTATTTTCTTAATGATTTATTGCTTACTTAATTGAATCCTTGGCTATTTGACCAAATTAAGATTTAAAATAATCTATTATCTCTCAACGGTTAACATCCAAATATGTTAAATTTTGGACAACAAATAAACGCTTTAAAAATAAACTAAGCTGAATTATTGAGTAACGGACTACCGCTTAACGAACTTTAATTAAAGATTAATTTTGCCCACCAACATTAAATTTAAAGATAAATAATAAATCGTGTGTCTAAATCCTTTTATCGAAATGTCTTTATATTCTATACAAAGCTCGGTCGTCTGGATATGAATGACACACGCAAATATGGAGGGATCATGAGGACAGAGTATACTGCTGATCAACACTGCACTATTGATCATACTGAATTGTTACTTTTCACACTTCATGACATCTACGAAATCTTATTAATTGAAATTAGTGCCTAATTCCTTTCTTTTTAACTTTTAGGTGATTGCAGCTACTTGCTCTGATTTCGGCGCACTTGAAGCATGTGATGATAACTGTAATGAGGTGGGAGCATGTTCGAGCAACGGCATTTTTACTTCATCACAAAATTGTCAAGCGAATAAGCAAATTTGTCTTAACAATATGTGTGTCCCAGGAATGACACACACACCCTGCACTAATGGAATAATTGTAAATTTGATGTGTCTGGGTGGCTATGTTGGATATGTGCCCAGTCTCAGTGACTGCTCCACATATTATGATTGCATTCATTCGGGCTCGGTAAGAGGAAACTTCTGCTTATAAAAATAGTACATGCACATGCAGATTGAGAGTTGTTACACCTCGTCCACATATATTTTCTAAAATGAATTTTTAGTGAATTATTGATATCAAAGTAAATAATATATATCATTTTAAATTTAAAAAAAGTAATAAGAACACTGTCTATATGCAAATTTTTTTGATAATCAATCTGTAAAAATCTGCTGTTAACCCATCTGTTTTACTGGGCTTAACTAAAAATCTCACAAATAAAATTAGAAAGTGGACAAATTATATGTATAAGTCTTATTCATAGAAATAAAAGTGTGATTTGAAAAAAAGAGTCTAATCTGTACAATCACATTTAAATATTCAGTGAAATTCCCTAATTTTAAATATTCAGCTTAATGATTGTTATTCAATCAAAATGAACCTGCCAGTCAGCAGACAGTCTCTAGGTAGAAAGTTCCGGTAAAGTGCTTTTGAGTTAATCACTTCCAAAACTTTCACTCTGAGAAGAACCATAAATTTTAGATCTATTGTAAATTAAGTCTCAGACAAAAGAACAAATTTAATAAAACTGAGCTCCTTAAATTTCGGTAAAATATAATATATTTCAAGTTTCATGAACATATGGATATCACAGGAATTTCAAAGACACACGATTGAAGTAATATTTTAAAGAAGAGGTATTGTATGGATGACGTACTAGTAAATTTATAAGCATACGAATTTTTTTCACTAATTTGTTTAGTGAACTCAGAAGAAAATCAATTAATCAGTGATATTTTTTTTTTCACATTTATTATGGGAAAATTTCATTCGTTTATTCTTTTGCATGTAAATGGAATGTACATTTGCTTTTCTATAAAAATTCTAATTCCACTCTCCATATACTGGGTGTAGTTCCGAGTCGCTGATTTCTTGACCCACTAACTCACTTGCTTATTCTCAATGCAGGGTAAGAGAATACATGAGGGAATAATTCGGTGAATGGCTTTTATAATGTGTAGAAACGCAAAGAAAAGAATGTTTGAAGTTTATTTTGATGAGGTGAAATGAGATGAATAGTGAGTTTTCGAAGAGGCGCACAGGAGTTTAAATATTTTCATGTTTTCTCGTTTGCAAAGACTGGTATTTTCGCTATAGAACCTAAACCATTGGTGACATTATCTCCTTTCTTGAATGGTTATAAATAAATTAAATATTTGTCTAATACGCTAATCTAAATGATAAATCTTTCTAGACTTTATTTTGCAATGACTGATAAGGGATAAAAATGCTTGTTATGTTGTCCTGACCGACATATTTATCAACACAAACAGAAAAATATAGAATGTACAAACTTAAAATTTTGATGGGGATGCTACATTTATACTGTAAAAACTCGCGAGCAAGACATTTTCTAAAATTCCGAATTTAATGAGTGAAGTAGGTTGATTTTCCGAATATATACCATTTTGACTATATGTTACCAACTTTTAGAGAACACTTGATTTTTTTTGTAAGACAAGTATTTATTGGTATTTATGTAAAGGGTAAGAATAAATAATATTTGCAGATTTGTTTTTCGTTTGCACAAATGATAATGTATATTATTTTCACGATATTTTAAGGAATAAATGAGAAATTGCCTCTGTTTTAGAAACGTAGGTAAAGTTTGGTAAATGAAATAGATAATGACTTAGTTTCTGAATCGGTATCTATTTGGTGGATCGTATTATATTATGTGTAAATATTGGATATAGTTGGAATTGTGGAATGGTACTGGAAGAGACATGCTGTAAATATTTACTTACTAACTATTATATTTTGTTACATACATATTATATTTAAATTCCAACTAAATCTAATGTGTCATATACGCTTCTGTAATCGACAAACGTACAGTATTATTTCTCAAAGAAAATGTTAGAATCGTAGCGTAGTTGACTCCTTGGATATTATTTCTTTAAATATTTCTGTTTCNGGCAATGTGGTGGACCCTTGACCAATGGACGGTGCACGAATTTCTTTCCAACGGAATGTACAGCTGGAATGACGGTAAAGTATAAAAAGACACACATGCTTTGGTGGAAGAGAAAATATGTTGCAACCACTATGAAGATCTGAACAATAAGGGCAAAAACTTGACCATACTAGGGAAGGAAAGTTTTACTTTGTAATGAAAATCATGTAGAGATATCGAG
>NNCF01140341.1:0-17142 GCA_002313205.1 Laupala kohalensis
ATAATTGAGAATATTTACAAAAATGAGCGTTTTCCATTAATATTCTACATTGAGCTGATTTAAAAATTAACTGTAAACACAATACTCGATCAATTTCGAAGTATTCGCTACAAACGGGACATATAATATCTTATCTTAAAACGTTAACTTCAACTTTAGGGAAAGTGTTTCTTATATTAAGTGATCCTTGTCTCTACGACGTCCACATTCTATTCAACCTTCCAACAAACTGCAGTCATTCAATGGTAACACAAACTATCTATTTTATAAACAAAATATTCTGATACGTTGGCACTTTCAGATTAAAGTTCAAAACTCAAACAAACAATGTCAGGTACATTACAATAATTTTGATTAATAAATGTCTTCAGGAAAGTCACAGATCCAACATGATTCTTGATAGTTCTAGAAGCGACCAGAAAATGTGATACCGCCACTGTAATTGGGTTTCCCCCGTCCCGGACCATCTACCACTTTGGACCAATCACCGTGCGCATCCACTTTCACGTTGCCGTCCTTGCTGGTCCAAATATTGCCTTGGCCCTGTGCTTGCACCACGGTGCCGACACCAGGTTGGCGATGCACTCCTCCGGTGACGGTGCCTCGGTCCTTGTCTTCCGGTGAACGACGCTCGCGCTCCTGATGACAAAACGAGGAATTATTAACGTACGTATTTGGTATTGTTGCGGGGGAATTCATATAGAAACTTAAAATACGGTGTATAAAACATATTCTAAGAATGAAATCTATGTACAATAACATCAAACATCTTATTTTGTGATAAAGTTTTCGAGCTTTGAATACACTCAAACAGTAATAAAAACTGTTTCACTGTGATGACCTTGAGTCTAATGTGAGTATAATTGGATATACTTATCAGTAGAGAGGTGCAAAGTGCAAAAATTTGATAAGTTTATATGTAACTCTAGAAAGGAGCAAAAAATCAACGGTGAATTATGTTTACTCAGGACTAAGTCGACAGAAGGCTGTAAGGAGTTAGGAAAATAAAAAAATGGCAGCTGTGCTATGTCCCGGGACAATTTAATAAAAGAATTGCATTCAATGGATTTGAAGCGAAAGGAGTGAAGTAACTTGCTATTCTTCTAACTAGGGATTTCTGACAAATAATTTTTTCCGTCAACAATAATTAGGATTAATTTTTTTTAATTTTGCTTTGTTTAAAATAAATGATAATAAATGAGATTTCTATATTTTAAATTATAAAATTTAATTTTTAAAAAATGACACCTAATTCGTGAATGCAGAACCCCACAAGAAGGTGTTGAGAACGTTGAAGCTCGGGAAGAAATCCTGACGTTCTGGTCAGTTAGTCACGATATCTTATAAGACCTTCGGTGAACATCATATTTACAAACTTACCAGCAAATTGATCTCGTGCTCCAGATCTCGAAGTTCTGCAGCAGCTGTAGGGTGAATGAACTCGCTGATGACGTCTGACGCTCTAGGCTTCGCTCGTGCAGAAGCAGCCATCAAGGCCAAGGTCACAAACAACACGAAAGAAGTCTTCATCCTACACAGAAAGTTATTGCGTCATTCCATACCAACTCAAACGATAATTAATTTGTTTTAAACACAACCATTTTTAATATATGTTTTTAATTTCTGGTATACACATAACTACAAGCCTTAACAGTTTAAAACTGCATTGTTTTTATTTTTATCTATTTTAGTTTTGAATTGAGTAATTTATTGTTGTCCCGTTTTTGTCAAATACAGACGTTAGAGCCTTTCCCAATATCTCGCGAGCGAATTATTCTAGTCCACCGCTGTCCGACTGGTGGTTCGCAAGCCACATGAGAAAACAAAATTTTAATTTAAAGAAATTTAGAGGAAAAAAAATTAAAACATTTAATTTCATTTCATGTTTTTGCAAAGTTAAGATTGATTGACGTAAATGATATCGAAATTTTAGTAGTACAAATCAAGAATTTGAAATACTGATCTCTTCGAATTCAGATTTCTCATCACTTCATCAAGCGAAAAAGATATCAATCACCGCAAGAATTTTTAGAATATTCGATATATCACCCTTTAGTAAAATAATTTTCAGACCACACTTGTAGTTTGAAATTATTTTTTTCTCGCTGAACAGGCATTTACCTGAGATTCCAAAACGTTATCTTTCTGTGTTGGAAGCTGTGTGTTGATCTCGAGAGGAGTCAGGTGTTGTACTGATACAAGTCAATGCAGCGGCTACAGCTTTAATACACGTCTCGAGGGAAAGTACGGGGTTCCCCTGGCGATTCAGGTGTAGTGAGTAAAGTCCTCTGAGCGAATTTCTTTCTGGAATCGCTATTAAGGGTCAACTGTGGAAGCAAAGAACTCTGGCTTTACTAAGGGGAAGTCCCTCAGTAAACGTCTTTGTGTGTCGTTATATCCTTCGTCATGACATTCCGAGAAGGTTTTTATGCTATCTCAATACTTGTTTTTATGTTACTTTAAAAATTTTTATTATTAAAAACTTTTAATAAATTAAATTTTAATATAAATAAGTACGTTAGAATTATTTGTTTTTATGTACGTTTCAGAGAATTAACTATTTTTACAAGCCAGCACTCGTAATGAGAAAGAATGTTGTTGGAGATAAAATAATTTGTAAATACTAAAGTGAAATAAAATATTAGGAAATACAATACATTAAGAGTAAATCAGTGGAATTCCAAACCACAATAATTCTTTTCTCTATTTTTCCTTTTACATAAATATTCGACTTCTAGTTGCTTCTAGTTTTGGGAGGAACTTTTGAGAGGCAGAATCTGGAAGAGACATTTTCATTTACTATATCAAATGCCCATATTTATTTTCTGTCAAAGAAACAAACACTTTTCTACCAAAAGTTTTAGGAGTTTTGTAAGATGTGTGTGAAAAGAATTTTGAAATTCTTAATAGAATACTGGTATTGGTAGAATTTGTAGCTCAGTTCATATAATTGTGGTGTATGAAATGTTCACCCGTGTGAAGTGTTTGAAAATCAAATTCTTTGTTTCAATCCATCGCGTTTTGACGTGTCCTTTCTTTCAACTGTAGAAGTCTGTTTGTTTATTAATTTTTGTTTGAGATCATTGTCCCGGCGTTGCCCCGGATTTTTCTAAGACTAATGTTCTTTTACTCCTCGAAAAATAAAATCAATCTATACTGTAAGATCAAAATAATTTTATTTACTGGTTTCTAAAAAAATGTACAGCATCCTTGTTTTTCAATTTCATAGTAATACAAATATAATCGAAACTTGACTATACGCACCCTCCCGCTGGAACCGCGTCGGTCGAATTTTCGCTTCCGAGGAATGACGCGGCTGCACCATTTCATTACTACTCTTCCCACATCTAAGCCATTCGTCGAACATTTACGATTTAAAGCCGTATTACTATTCTTGCATAATTATCTTCTATTCACAAATCATGAACTTTTTGAATGAATTGGCTGATATGATAACAATTAAAGAATTCAATGTCTGTGAGACTAAACTTCTCACAGACCCTGATAAAAATTATTCCCGATCTCGGGGCGTCTAAGGATATCTGTCTTCGCGCTTAAATTGTATCCTAATCTCAATGCTTATTTTATTATACCTTTTCGCTTTTACTGGGCTCCTGTTTGACGAACAATGTTTTTAACACTGACGATTGGTTTCGAAGGAATGGATCTATAGAGAGAAGCGATTAAAAACTCAAGTACCAGAAGTAGAGAAGAATATAAAAATAAAAATCATAAAAATAGTAAACGTGTACATGACGTTGCGTGAAATTTATTTATCGAATTAAACGCTCTTATTTTTCCAGACTCGATTTTTGTCTTATTCCTTTATTTCGTAAATTCCACATTCTGTGATTCGTGTTAACACTTTTTCTCGTTTCCGGCCTGTAAAACCGATACAATAAACCCGGACCATCCTGGCGCGGGTTTTTCTCCGGTTTTCCTTCGGGTAAAGGCGGAATTTTTATAATAAAGTCTCGCTAGGNTTGATATAATCATTAGTGAATTTAGTGTTATTTAATAGTTACGAATTATCAAAAATATTTTCCGAATGATTTATAGCTTGATAATAACACGTATTTGTGAAAAGATTTTTCTATGTTTCATTAAATACAATATTTGTTGGCATTTGTTAATACTACAATACGTGTCGAACAATTTTTTATCGTTAGGAGTATGTTGAAATATTAAATTCGCCTCCGCCTAAGAGCCCTTGATCGGAATTGATGGGATGGTCCCTTGCTTGCTTCCGGAGAGTAAATTAGTTTATTGTTCTCCACGTTGTCATACGCAGTTTGTAACTGTTTTATTTTTACAATAAAGTTTATTTGTTTGTTCAGTATTGTCCTGATGATGGCCCACACTCGGTGACGAAACATCGTAGTGATTCTTTAATGATAATAAATCCAATCTGTGAAAATAAGATTGTTTATTCTATAAATATATACAGATTCTACAGACGTAATGACAGTACCGTAATGTGAAATTGTTTTTCCTGTTGAAAAACTGCAAAAACTATTGTAATCAAGAATAGTGAGTGAGTAGCCCAGGAAAATTCTAAAAAATAGTAACAATGCTCTATTGTCTCATTAAAACACGAAACATGAGGAGAAATTTAATTGTTAAAATTTTTTGCAGCATTAATAATCTATAAATAGCTTTTAATAAATAAGAAGAAAACCCAACGTTGAAAGTCTTAGTGTAAAAAATGGTTCAATAAGAGGGAAAGGATTTAGAGAAGATTAGTCAATAAACATTAAAGTTATTACTAAAATATTATTAATGTATACGCAAAAAAGGATTAAAAAGCATTAATGTGAAACGTATTTGAAACGTACAATTGAATATAAAAAGAATAATCAGATACTCTGCACAATAAATACAAATCGTTTGAATATTATACGTCAAAAATTGAAGCAACAAAAAAAATTATAAAAATTACGAAAATAAACTAAAACAACACAATTAAAATTAAATAAGCAAAATAAATCGTAGCAAAAAAGATTTAAAAAATCAATTCCAATTTAAAAAACGATATTAAAATAAATTAAAATGTTTGCAGATATACAATAATAAAAATAAAAATAATAATAAAAATAATAATAAAAATAATAATAATAAAAGAAACATGTATTTTTGAATCATATTTGAAAGATAGGAGTAGAGAAAGATAACCCCAGTAATGACATTGTTGGGAACAGGAATAAAATGAAACCGATAATTAGGATTAAAGGGGAAATATTCTTACGCATGAATGAAGGAGGAAATAACGCAAATACGAGTAGCATTACTTTGTTTTTTCTCACCAACAAAAACTTTCTCTCACTGCAAGTCGTGACGGAGGTACTTCCCCTTAGTAAAGCCAGCGTTCATTGCTTCCACAGTTGACTCTTAATAGCGATTCCAGAAAGAAATTCGCTCAGAGGACTTTACTCCTTACACCGAATCGCCAGGGGAACCCCGTACTTTCACTCGTGACGTGTATTTAAGCTGCAGTCGCTGCATTGACTTGTATCAGTACTACAGCTGACTCCTCTCGAGATCAACTCACTCCTTACAACGCAGGCAGGCTACGCTTTGGAAACTCAGGTATGTTCTTACGCAATGGGTTGAACATCGTAATTATTAATAACATTTCCAAATATTTTATGACGTATAACCTTAAGAATACGTATATGATTTCATGCATTTAAATTACCCAGATTGTATAACTCTCAGTAGTTTTATTTACACAACACTCATCGATCAAGAAATATCTCTAATATCTGAAATAGTGTGAATCTAAATGAGAAATGGTGAGATAATTGTGCCTCAATACCAAGTTTTGTTGATTTAGTGTTTAGTATCTATCAACATTCTTGGCGGAACCGCGGTTAAAATAGTCATTGTGCTTATGAAGGAATTTAGGATTTTAATAATACAAAGAATACATTATATAATCACGAATGATTTACTATTTCAATGCATTTATCAGTAGACGTCAGACTTGTATTATATGAAGTCTTTTACAATGTACTACTGCAGAGTATAATGTAAATTGGATTTGCTTTTGACGGGGAGATCTGGCGTATACTATTTTTGGGGAATGTGGCTACAGCTCAAAACATTAGTTTACACTCCATTTATTTAGAAATACTTAAATTTGTGATGGAACTAACTTCTACATATTTGAAAAAAACAACAACTTGGGCGTGTTGAGAGAGGTGACGGCCATATCCTCACCCGTTCCGTATATTTACCCCATTGACGATACTTTGATACTTTATGCATCGGAGTATACGAAAATGCAGCTTCAAGATGTTCCCACTGAAATGTTTATTATTCTTCGTCACTACAACTCAAGACTATAAAAATTAATTGCAAATCCACTCTTTTACCTTCGTCATATGAAGTTACATCACAGTAACTGTGTCTGTGCAGGATGAAGACTTGTTTCGTGTTGTTTGTGACCTTGGCCTTGATGGCTGCTGGTGCACTCGCGAAGCCCGCGGCGTCTGACGTCACCAGCGAGATCGTTCACCCTTCTGGTGAATCACCAACAACAGAGTACGAGTTACAACTACAGGTACGTAAAGAAAATTCATCACGGAATATCGATCAACAAAATAAAAAAAAAACGATTTAGCTTACGAAATCAATAGAAAGTTTTCCTTTTTAAACACAACAATACCAATTTCGTTAATAATTCCTCGTTTTGTCACCAGGAGCGCGTGCGTCGGTCACCGGAAGACAAGGACCGAGGCACCGTCACCGGAGGAGTGCATCGCCAACCTGGTGTCGGCACCGTGGTGCAAGCTCAGGGCCAAGGCAATATTTGGACCAGCAAGGACGGCAACGTGAAAGTGGATGCGCACGGTGATTGGTCCAAAGTGGTAGATGGTCCTGGACGGGGGAAACCCAATTACAGTGGCGGTGTCACGTTTACTGGTCGCTTCTAGAACTTTCAAGAATCATCTTTGATCTGTAGTTTTCTAGAAGTCATTGCTTGCTGAAAACGCTTTTAATGTACCTGACAATAAAGGTTCGTTTGATATGACAATCGCACTTCCCGTAACAAGTAGTTATATGTGATTGAAATGTGATGCTGAATTATGTCTTCATGTGTTGTTGTAATATGAAAAAATGAGTGTAGAGTTTGGATTAGGAATAAATGAAATGCTCATGCTCAAGTATCGAGTTTCTTTGATCTTTTTTGACATGCATTTCATTTAATTAGCGATATATTAATTTCTAATTTAAAATGTTAATCTATGAATTAAAAATTTATATGTTGTTAAATGCATGTGTTTCTAATTAGTGCTGATGTAAAAAAGACAATCTTACGGTTGTGCTGGGAACATTTTAATTAATGTCACATTACCATTTTATTACATGAAATTTATGCAATTGTCATACTTTTTGTGATATAAAACTGTAACATTCATGCGCGTACTTGATATTTATTATTATTATAAATATTTTATTTGTAAAATAGAGTTGTGTTTTGATGAACCGTTTTTTGTATCGTTTATTAATTTATCCATTAATTTATCCGTCCTACAATCACATCATTCGTATTCAAAGACATTATAAGGTTTTCTAGAAGTCATGGTAGTGGAGTTGTCATGTATTAAATGAACAGAGTACCTTGGTATATAGAATCAATATGTTCATTTCTTAAACTACATGCTGAAGTCTTACTTTATTTTCGTCTTATAAGGTTTCTTAATTTAAAAAATATATAATTTGACATTTTTACAAAACTTACGTGATATAAACGCAAAAATCTTAATATTGAANAGGAGTGAAACAATATGAAACTAATATTTGAAGGAGGAGAGCTAACTGGTAATAAATTAAGTCATGTCTTGTGCTTATGTCACAGTGGGATGAGTTACAGTACAATAACAGGACATAAATATACGGAAAGATAAACATAAATCGAGAAAGATCAGGGGAAACATTAACATAGTTGCAGTGGTGGATCGAGAGCATAATCAAGGGGAGCATATTGGTTTGTCAAATATGGTTACACAACAATAAAAATATAAATATTACCTTTAAATACAGTGCACCAAATAAATAATTAACAATTAACAATCTGGTATCGTTAATAACAGTATCAATTATTTATTAGTGTTACTAATATGGTCCTATTAATTTCATTACTCTGGTATTATTATTACAATTAACAATTACATCATTAATAACAATAACAATTATTAATCTGTTAAAACTTTTACAAAGTATGCCCTTTATCAGCTTAAATTTTATCTGTTGAGACCTCAGGTCCAATGGCGGGTGTTGGGGGTCTATAGCCCCCTCAGCCAGCAACCCCCATAGATCCGCCACTGTGTATTAGTGACCAATGCAGAACATCGGAAGGATTGCAATCCGAAAATAACATAAGGAAACATGATCTTACAAAAATTACTGATGAAACTAGTGATGCAAAACTATTACACATTTCTTCTTTTATAAACCTCCGTATTACGAGAAACTAACTTACGAAAACAAATAATATTGATATAACTTTGTATACATTTTGATTCGTTTAAGCAAAGCATCCTCAAAATCGAATACAGAAATTTTTTATACCCAAATTTTAATGACGCTCTCTCAGCAATATTACAGAAAAACTCGTTTTCAAATCAAAATTTATTCGAAGTGTTTACGAATATAAATGTCATCACATTGCAAAACTAACTAGAAATGTATACCATTGAAAGATGCGTCAAATACATATTCAATTAAACACGCATTCATTCACCTGGTGAATTGAATAATTCTCACATTCTTTCTCTTTGGACTCTAGCAACCTTCATACTTGTTACACTAGTCATAAAAAAACAACAACTATATTTTGAAAATTATTTTAAGAACTCGCAATATTTATAGTTATACGTGCAACGTAATGTAATTTCATTGTGAGCACGCGATCAGACAATTTCGTATCCGGAGTGATTTCTTCCTTCTTCTATTAATTTTTCAGTATTATATCTTTAATTTTAGTTTTTTAAAGCTTTATTCTCCCCTTCCCCCATTTGGTTCTTTTGCACTGATAAGTAGTTTTCAAGTCTCTTGAAACAGAAAATAAATGAGGTATTGCGACTGAGATATATTATTTTATTTTACCTAATAATCAATCGAAATATAAATTATTCAGATGTAATAAATACTTAATATAATTTGTCAAAGCAATTTTAAAAAAATTGGAGCAATTTTTGGCATCTTTGAAAGTGATCGCCAATCTCTGTTCAAGCATGTATCTTTATTGGTGGACGCAATTATAGTTTTTTAATTAACATTGCACTTGTCAACGACACTTTCTCTTTCCTTTCATCTCTTGTTTCTTGTGCACCACTACATTCCTATACAATAAATGGTTACTGTGTCCAGTTCCAACCCTTAAAGTTTGAACAATGAATTTAGAATCACATTGTATTGTAGAGCTCTGTTGCCACCTATAACTATTTACCTGTATGTGACAAATTTTTGAACCAGAGGAATGTTCGAAGGTAATAAAGTAAAGATAAACACAGATACTGCGATCAACCAACGAATTCAAACAGGGAAGAAGAGGAACAAAGAAAAGTAATACGAAACTAAATTGGCAGCAAAAATGAAATATAATTCTTTGTAACCACATATTTTCTTATTTTTAGTATTAAAAAAATGTGACAAAATCCCATGAATTATTCGCAAGTGCTGTATTCAATTGCGGATCCGTAATTTTTTTTTTTGGGGGGGGGGGGGGCTGGGATTTCATCTAGGAGTATGGAAAATTTTGAAACACTTAATGGAATTATCTCTTCCTTCCTTCTCGTTTACGGTCATCCACGTTGACATACGAAGTTGTACCTACTTAAAAAAAAAAAAATATTGTCAAAAATTATTGAATTTTACGTCAATTCACGATTCTCCGAGGATATACATTTGCCACCTTATGTTAATATGAGGCCAATGTATCTAAATGTTATGTCATTTTTGCAAAATATAAGAAAATTGTATTTATTTACTAATCTGGGGAAGACAGGGGAGCGGTTGAGCCTGGAAACCGACCAGTCCGTGGATTATAAAAAGAAAAAAGGAAAACCGAAAAAGACTCAACGAGTTTTGTATAACTGATTGATTTGTTTGGTTATGTTAACGAACCCGCTTATCGTTATTGGCCATGTTTGTGAATGTATGTGCAAGTTCTTCGTACTGTTTCTAGCGCATAACTACTTACGCATTTAACCACTCTCGAGGTTTCTTTTATGAGAATACTCGCAACTTTGAAAGTTAATTATGATAATAAGAAAATTAATAATAATGAATTGATCGACAAAAAGCAGTTATAAACTGCATACGATCATGTGGAGGACAATAAACTAATTTACTCTCCGTAAAGAACGAAACCATCTCATCCATTACGATCAAGGTCCCTAAAGCAGAGGCGTATTAAATACTTTCAGCATACAACTAAGATGAGAATAAGAGTAGTTCGCGAAGTGACCGCCATCCGTAGGCGAGAGTCTACAGAACTTTCATATTAAACCTCCCCTAACCGGAAGGAAAACCGGAGAAAAGTCCGGATACGATGGGGCTACAGAATTAATATACCCAACCGTGCCAAGGTTGAATGCAAATAAAACTAAACTTGTATGAATAAATAATAAGAACCAACACAAGCATCTAGAAAAATAATTTTGAAATTTTATTATTTTCAAAGAGCTATAGCAATGGCGTGATACAGTACAAGACGATTTGAACTATTATTAAAATCAACAAGTTGTTTTACATTGTAGAAACTATGCCGCACTAGCTAGCTTTTAACTGCAGATTTGAAGACATTCAATTTATTAGTATATTTTACGTCTTTAAGGAGGGGATGATACAGAACGATTCCCGAATGATATAACCCATTTTGGTAAAGTGTGGTTCACACTCGAGGACGATGAATATTATGCCTATTCCGAGTTTTGTGTTCGTGAACAAGGTAGTTTCGTGTGAAGCGAGGGTGGCACTTTTGTAATTCGGATTAAATAAACACAACCACTTCATAATATAAATACAGGGAAGTATCAAATATTATTTCCTTAAATAAAGGTTTACAAATGTGAGATTTTATCAATTATCCGAACAATCCCCTTTTAAGTTTTGAAATTTTGGATTTTGCGACCGGAATTGCCCCTGAAGATAATGCTGTATCGTAAACAGGAGTAAACGTTCGCATAATATACGCAACGGGAAATATGTGGACTGACGTCATCAACTATGATTCGGAATGGTAACACAATTTGCTTAATTTGGAATTTATATTATCGATGTGACAATTCTATTTGAGGCTGTTTTGAATAAGTAGACCTAAGAATTTTGTATTCGTAACAGTTCTTACTTGTGTTCCTTTAACGAAAGAGAAACCAGGGATAACGATTTTGTGATACTATTGTAAAATGACATAGACATTGTTTTGTCAGTGAGACAATTTGTGTGGAACCAAGTCGAGAGGTAAGACAAGACATAATATTTGATGTCGATGTGAAAATTTGATCCACAATTTCCAAAAAATATCTTGATGGATCAATTTTCATCTTTCATTTATAACATTTTTTATGACAATCACTCGGAAGGAGTCCCTCAAAATATCTAAAGACGTGACTAGCTCTTCTCAAATTTAGAGGAAGTTAATGAGATGTTACTGAATCAAATGTTTTAGCTAAATTGAATATTCCGGCAACTTGACAATGATTCGCTGTTTTTACGTCGGGGAACCACATCATTAAATGTGCTTGTGACTCAGTATCCTTCGCGAATTCACTTCTAAGACATGTCAGTCAATGAGGGTTATATGCCTTGGGAAAAACCTTTTTAAGACTGGAATGAATTTAGTCATACAGGATTAGCAAAGGAAAATTGGCACGGAAAAGTATTGTAATCCTGACGCGGAATTAATCTTTTTTAACAGAAAGTGCTGGTAATGGTCACTGGTGACGTAGCCCCAGACCAAACAGTCGTTGCATAGTTTCAAGATTGGTGATAACTTTCGGTCATGTGAAAATGCCGACGAGACCGGAATCGAACGCGGGACTTCTGCTTTGATCACGGAGGTGTCAGCCACTACACCAGTAGTTCACCTTCCACAACTGTACACCCTGACCGAAAGTTATCGCATCATCTCCACGTGTGGTTTACACGGCAGAAATATATGCATTCAAGATTTGGTGTTTGGTGCGCTTTGTGCGGTTTTTCGCATCATGAGACGATTCATTTACCAAGTTCTTAATGCTGACCGTTATATTCAGAATCTGTTTAATCCATTTGTGGGTCAACTCAGCAGAGGTAGTAACATCTGCTGACCACGTCGATCACCTGATCTCTCTCCCTGTGGTGCAAATTGAAGGGTCAGGTCTTCTCATATAATCCTCATACAGTGTAAGAGCTGCGGCAGAAAGACCCGATGTGTACAAAATCATTCGTGCAGTGCAGCTAGACATGTCTCAGGTCCACATTGCGTACTGTTCCATTTTACGTACCGTTTCATGGAATACACATCGCACAGGATGCAGATTTAATGGAAATTTTCAAGCATGCTCTATTTTTCAGTACGACTCGTGCAAACAGACTAGAACGTGCATGGCGGCATTTCTGTTTACTGGTTGCGTCATCTGTGTTCTCTCGAGTTTGTTCCGAGGATAAAACAGTTGTGCTTTTTTATGTTGCGGTGTTTTCTTGTTAGTAGAAGCTCGTAAATCAATCGTAGAGAGCAAAATAATATATTGAATCAACCATTCGTTTATCAATGTAATCTATTTACATATCGAGTGAAATGGAAGTACAATTTAGGTTAGCTGTTGGTTGCGCTCCCCGTGGCGTTAACAGACAACTCATCCTAGCAACATTTCTCCATCGTGTAAAACGCTCATTTCGGACCGTCCATTCTATGTACTCGCAGATGACGTCAAGCGTTACGTCATCCACTTCACACCCAATTCTTGTGCAGCAACTGGAAGTAAATTATCCGCGAAATAGACCGTGTAAAGAGGGCTCCACAGTTTGATAAATCGAGCACAACGCTGCATCGACGTCAATGGTGACCATTTTTAGTATTTTCTGTGAAGGGCAGTTCTCCTGTTCAATATCAAGGATCATTTTTTAAAATTTCTTTTGACCTTGGTCACCCCGTCTATGTGTCCACATAGACATATCTCTTCCGTCTTTCCTACTCGCGCCAAATAGATGTGGAAATCCCCATGTCCCTTCATAAATTCCACAAGTGCTTTACTTGGGTTAAACCATTTTCAACTCCGTGTCATTTAATATTTTCCGTGTTAGTTTTATTTTACCCACCCTTTACATGAATTACCACACTGCAACACTTTTATCGCCATTTAATTTAATTATGAATGTGACAATAGAGCTTTTGATTTCTTTGGTACTGAGAGATATTTTTTAAATTTTCACTTGCATATTTTGCTCCTAGGCTCCTGGTTTTCTGTAAATTTGTATACTGATAGTAAAGATTAAGGTGGATCAAATTAATAAAACTCATCTGAGAATAAAGAACAGAGAAAAGTTCATTAACTATTCACAAAAAGTTTGTTCTGTATAAGCATTTCGTGAGCACTGGTAGACGTTGCATCACAAATTTATCTGGAACAGAAATAATTCTGAAAATCATCTTCACTTCCCCAAATTGAATCATCAATTGCTGGAAGGCACCTTGCGATATACCAGTACAAACAAATTCCATATCAACCATTTTTTTATTCTTGACAAAAAAAATTTCAATTGAAACTTGGTATCTTCAAGATACAAACGTTCAAAGGATCTAATAGTAATCAGATTTATCTCCTATTCCAACATTTCAGTAAGTACTATATCTCCTGTTTATAAAATTGGAGTAGTAAGTTCAGGTTATATCATCCACCATATTGTTATTTTGCCTGCCTAATATTTGATTTACTATCTTGTATGAGTATCTAGAAGTGAACAATTATCAGAATTTCTGAAGATTCCATTTATCACTCTGTTGACTGTTTTTTAAATGCCCATGATCCCCAAACTGGGCTTCTCAGTACTGAAGGAGACCTTAAATCAGTTTCAGGTGACCGTGAAGGAAATTCAATTAGTTGTTATTTTGGGTTATTTGCAATCTTTCCCATTGATAGCCATGTCCCATGGACGAACCCAAATCGAGAAAAACTTCTTCAGGCGGCACATATACACGTATCCATATCATTAAATATATGAAATAAATGACGAAGATGTGCCATTTTCTGAAAATATAATAGTTTCCCAAAAAATGTTTCGGAAAATGTTCATAATAGTGAATTTTAAAAGGCGATCCTCATGCAATCTAAAACTTTTCCAAAGATATCGTCACTTGAGAAATCCTACAAAAGTTTGAGAATTCTTCAAGGAAATGAAGTGCCTCAGGGATTAAGATCCCAATGGGATTTTAAAATTCTCACTTTCAACGATGTCCCAAGACATCACCGCTTACAATACAATCGAATGTTTTCTAAGTCTTCCCTTGGAATTTACCAATGAAAGTCTTCCAAGTTCACTTCGGTTAATCGTTGCATCATAAATTGTTGAATGGAACTCGAAATATATTATCAATTAAAATATGACTTTTCTGTATCTTGGACTGGAAAAGAAGATTAGTTAGACGCAGCTTCACTGGGATTAGCTCAGAATATCGAGGGTTCAAGTGTCGGTATGTTGTGCATCACTTGCTTGGTGTTGGTCAATTTGACTCTCTCCGTGTTTGAGTAGGAGAAGAGTTGGAGTTTCGTATGGATTGCTAATGTGTATAAGAAAGTTGTGCTTTTTGTAATGCGGGTAGGTAAATGTGGGGAAATTCAAATTTTGAAAGGCCCCAGAGACATGAATTATACCACAGTAGAAATATTTTGAGTAATTTATTATTGTTTGTTCTATTGTAACTCTTTATGAACGGACCTTGCCGTTCACGAGCCCTAATGCCCCACACACAAACAAATCTTGATGAATGTTCCTTTTTGTGTGTGTCATGGTGCGTTTAGAATCCTTCTTGGCAATTTGTTGTGGAATATCTCGAATTCGTTTATTTGTGTTTTTGATGTGCAGTTCCACATCGCACCAGCATCATGGGAGAAATATCCATTTCTATATTGAGAGGGCGCATTATAATTATAGCAGTGTTTTTCTGTGTATGATGGGTTTTAGATGGTGATGTCATCATTGTGCTGCATTGAGCCTACTAGTGGTATGAGGGTCCCAGTTTAATTTTGTTTATTTACCTTCAATAACAAATATTGGTTAACTGCCGTATGCATTGATTTACTGACTATACACTTACTATTGATTTACTCATCACAAAATGGATATTCTAATTAGTATTCATGTGAGTATAACAACAAAACCTTTACGTATCGCTATGGTATTTCCACAACTTTTTTAAAATTAATATCACATTCCTTGCGCCTTATAATGTTCATATATCATAATATCTATTATTATCAATAATCTAAATACATTGTCAAAAAGCAGTTTCAAATCAATTACGAATATTGATATATCTTTACAATAATTACTTTTTGTTCCTAGAAAAGACATTTTATTAGATTTCATAATTTAGTTGAGTACTATTGGATTTAACATTTGTTTCAAAATTCAAATTGAATTTGAATTATAACAAGTCATTAAACGACTTCCCAAATATTGTTTTGAAAGTCTGAAGTAAATCGTAACAAAAAGTCAATCATAACTTTTAAATGTCATAATATTTTTCCTTCGTTAAATGCTTACGCGATTAACTTAAACTTCATAATATTACTCGCATTTCCTCGTGAATGTAATATTGATATTATAACTTGAGTTTGTAATATTTTTTTTCTGAGAAATTCATTCGTATAATTTTTGTATATCCGTAATAGGGAAAGGGGAAATCCGGTGACGCCAGATGAAAAGATTATCTGTCCGTACTCCTTAAGCCATTTCGTTGATCCGAGCAGTGGAGTAGTGGTTCCCTGTAGTTTCCAGCCATGATTCGTTCAAGAGAACGTTTCGCATGAGTAAGGATTCGAGGTCGAGGACCTCTGGGGATCCCCGGGCTTTCATCGCTGTTGGTCACGAGCGTTGGGCCCCCACCAATGGACGTACGCGAATCATTCTGTTTTCATTGCTTCTCTCATGACGTACAATTTGTGCTCCAAAACTGCATGCAAAGTACTATGTAGTCAGCTATCCAGTCTCGAAGGACATAAAATGACGTCATTGCCGTCTACCCTGCATTCTGGCGTGAAAGATTTGGGAAATTATATTTTCCGTGCAGTTTTGCAAGCAAAGATGGAACGTCAACCAATGAAAACCTGGAGTCTCGTTTCGTGACTGTGATAACTAATTGCTCACCATTCGAATAGGATTAACACTAATGAATTGTCTTTTTATTACCGCAAAAGTAAATTAAATACAATTTATTTCAAACAAGTGAATGATTTAATTACTGTCGGAAGCTAGCTCATCACCAACAATGGCAAAAGTATTTTGGGTTTCCTGAATAATGCATTCGTACATTTTATTAAAAGCAACTTAGTTTAACAAACGTAGGTTCAGAAATGAAAACTCCTTTGTAAGGGAAATATATGCAACAAAGAGTTATCAATTAATATATGTAATTTATAATAAATTGAAAAACCNACAACAAAGAGTTATCAATTAATATATTTAATTTATAATAAATTGAAAAACCGAACCATGTGTTAAGTTGTTAACAATTAATTTGCCGTGATAAAATAATATAATTCTGAGTGATGCAACCGAGTATCCTTAAGGTTAGAGCAACTGCCATTCAAACAAAATATTGGCGAAAAGAAGAGAACGATAAATGAAATCACTTTGAAGACAAATATCACAAACACATTTTTTTGACATGTTAGGTTATATTGGAGCTCATCAAGTAATATACTCCGAACATTCCACTTATTATCACTAACACAAAACAATTTATCAGATTTATGATGTCATTACGTTCGTTTGTTAGTATTATTCCTTTAGTTCACATATCAGAACTGATTACTAAATGTCTGTTGAACAATATCGCTATACTGTCAAATACTGTCAAATATCTCTGCAATATAAAACGTTCATTTTCCCGAAGTCAAGACCTACGCGGGCATTGACCTTTGATGTTGACGA
>NNCF01140342.1:0-16247 GCA_002313205.1 Laupala kohalensis
CCCCCCCCAAAAAAAAAAAAAAAATCGAACCCAGGATTTTCTGTTTTGAGCGCAGGAGCGCGATGTACCGCTCTCGATGCTCATATCTCACTTCCATTTTGGATGTCCTCCGGTAAGCAATTCACGATCATGCTATGGATAAGTGAACTCAGTTTCTTAGTCTCAAAACGCACGAAATAAAAAATGCCAAGGAAGTGACCTCATTAGTCACAATCATAAACGTGTTCCCAGCTAGGCCTTAAATAGTCTCAAAACCCAAGAAAGGAGGGAGCAGGCACCTGCTTAAAACGGCGTGGGATTGTCGAATTTTTAACTCTGCTTATCTCACCAATATTTTAGAAATAATGATAATTCCATAATAATGTTTCCTTACAATATTGATCTACAAAATTAAATGAGAATATTCGTGACACTATCATAAATGTATATTTCGGTAATACTGATGCTCCAAGTATATTCGATTAAAATTGTTACGAACGTCTTATAACATTTTAACAAAACAAGTCTGATATAAATATTTTGAACGACCTTGTAACTGAATTTTTATTTTGGATATTATACTATTAAAAAAAAGAAAGAATAATAATTTGAGGAATTTAGGTTTCCGGCTATCAATGACATAATTTTATGTGATACAATCAATATATTTCTTTGTTATCCAGTATGATACATCAGGTTACTTCATCTGCGCTTCATCTAGTACAAAGCCGCTATGTTTAATAGAAATAATATGCTATTTTAAAGCCAACCTACGGTGTGTGAATTGGGTCGGAGCAGTCGAAATTAGAATAGTAAAACGGCACAAAGCCATATTTTGACTGCCACAAGCTTCCACCAGCGCTTTCCATCTCGCAAAATTATCACCGAGGAGCGCGATGCCTGTAAGAAGCGACGCCGCCCCGCGTGTTGCGCTATTCACCTTCGCATCGACAGTTTTCGCAGGGGTGAGAAATGGACTGCCGCGCTACTTTTCTCTCGCTGTCACTCCAAGCAGAAAATTTGTCGAATACCATTTCATTTTTGTCGAGTTCCTCCCCCGCAAAATAAAAGTTTTTCTTAGCGGGTTTTGTTTACTTCGAGGAAAGAGAAGTTAAACTTCGTATAAGGAAATTTGAATTCAATAATTCCATTTTGAGGCACTTATTCTAAAATATTAATTGGTCTAATTTGACGTTGAGTGGAAAAAAGATTAAATAGTAATTCGTGTGCGACAAATATTTGAAATGTAAAGTGTTCAAACAGAGCTGTTTCCAACGTAAGCGATTTGTCAGGAAACGGAGAAACAGTATAATGAGGAATTCCTAGGAAGTATACCCTTTAGGAATGGAATGTTTTGTTACCCTTCGTAAGTCAATATTTTTTGTTCCAAACTCAAATAAGGCAAGAATAAAAAATTAAGAAAATCTTTCTTTTATCACCATCACAATGTACGAAGTTGGTTTTAATAGGACAATGAGTAGTGTTGAACAGAATTGAAGGTGATTCTCGATATTATCCAAGTACTCGAATGACGGAAAAACACATTAAAAAAGACGGAAATTGACTCTCCTTGGAACATTTNACTCTCCTTGCAACATTTGAATAGACATTTTAATAGAATATCCTTAAGTATATAATTCATTTAAGGATATTCTCCTTAGATCGAGTCCCAGCTCATCGTCATTTAATATCCCTTTAACCAATATTAAGGTGAATGGATGTCAATAGCAAAATCCAAACAATACGGTGTTTTCAGGAAATATTAAAGTGAGTATGGTGTAAGGAAGTTGAAATACAACTTTACCATAAATTTAAAAAAATATTAATGCTACATACCTGAAGAATCGCTTCCTGTTTCTAAAAATGAATTCTACGTGTAGAATTAATATCCCTTAGCGTCCAGACGGGAAATTTTAATAAACGACGATATTTCATCATTAAGTTCAGTGTTGGAGGTAAACACGCGTTACCAACCCCTCGCACCAACAGCTTGCGGAAGGGCGTGAAAACCCTCCGTTCTCGAATCGATACGTTGGTGGAGACGACGGTGATTCCGACGGCCGACTGAGTGTTTTGCCCTAAAATCGTAATGAACACAACGAATTAGCGAGGCGGCGAACGTTCTAGCGGCAGTAATTAACCCTCCAGGACTGGCAACCGCCTCCACCGCCGCTTTGCGAGACGCGCACCTCCGTCGTTGCAGAGCGGCGTCTGCCGGCCGTCGCTGTGCCGTACCCACCGTGAACCTGTCGAGCAACGCGGCGTGGAGGAGGAGTTAACGAGCCAACAGATCGATGTGGGACCGTTACTGTATGCGGAAATGGGTTAGAAAACGAGCGGACGCAGTCTGGCTTGGCGCCGCTGTGGAGGAAAGCGTTTAACGGATGGAGGATTTATTAATACACAGGATTCTGGGTTACATTTAAACTCTAAACTACATTTCTAGAGCATACCATCCGTGAAGGATGTCTTTCCGATATTGTTCTTTGATCACACTTGTCATTAATGTGATGTGGTACTTTTTGTGTTATTAATCCAGAATGAACTTAATTTGACCAATATGCTGTGTCTACTTCATCCTGGTCCGGGTTTTTCTCGTTTTCCTTCCGACAGAGGCGGATTTTCTACACAGGTTCTTGCTCAGTGGTGGCGGTCTATTGCAATAATTAATCTCAAATTTAGAGTTATTTTAATAGTTACGATTTATAAAAAATATTTTCCGAATAATCTATAGTTTATAATACTACATACTTGTAAAATTTCGTGTGTGTTTTATTTAATACAAATTTTTGTCGGTATTATGTTATGTTATAACACCTACCGAACAACTTTTATTCTTATCTTAGGAATTTGCTGAATGTTAAATCCCCCTCTGCCTTATGACCTTTGATTAGAATTGATGGGATGATCACTTGCTTGCTTCCGGAGAGTAAATTAGTTTATTGTCCTCCACGTGGTCATACAAAGTTTTTACTGCTTTTTAGACAAATTTATTTATTTAATTACTTCTGTATTAGTCAATAATTGATTAGTATCATTACTCACTCCGGTACAATAGTTGTCAAAGTTTCTCGCTGTTTTATAAATAAGTGATTATAATTTACCATTTTCTCCCACTCCAATGAAGGTAAGAAGTATCTACCTCTGCGCAACGTACCGTGACTGGGACCATCCAACAAACCGGAATAGAGAACACTTGGGTACGAGAGGTACAGATACGGAGAGCGACGTGCCGAAGAAGATTAATCACCAGTGGATCGATCTCCCGCTGGCGTGGAGTGCGTGGCATTGTTGACATTCTGTCAGTATTCAACCACCTCGGACTGACGTGGAGTTCGTTCATTACAATCGTAGGCACCGATTTCGTACGAAACGAGAAGACTAGTCAGACGAAGAAACGTGGTGTTACATGGCGAGTTAATGATTCAAGAAAGTGTTTACAGATTTTTGAGAACGAAAAGTGAATTGTCAATTTTTTTCCACTGTAAGGAGTTGTATCCCTTGCCGACTTCGCATGGGAGATTTCTTTTGTAATTTATTTTACCCTTCGTTAGAACTTGGTGTAGACAAGAATACTACATTTACATTTAATACCCGTGAACATATCTTAATTAGTTCGTGATATTTAGCGAAAATTCCGAAGAGACATTTCGATCTAATTCATCCTATTAAAATCAAAAATAGATGACTCAATTAGTTCTTTAGTTATATTTAAAATAAAGAGTTTTGAAAAGTCACATTTCACCCTAATTCACCCTTTGAAAACAGGAATTAAAACAAATCATTTCTCAGTCAGCCGAGATAATATATAAGCAACGTCCTATCAAACATTCAGGAGTCTATCCCTGAAAGTTTTTGCTCTGAGTTCATGAATGACTGAGTGAATCAGGCAATACATCAGTGAATCAGTCAGAGTCACTGAAGACGCCACTGCATAGGTCTCCTCAAATAAATAAATGTGTTATGTAAAAAACAAATTTATGTCGCAGTAGTAACACGCCTGAAGATGTCTTGAACAGAAGGACGAAACAATGTACAAACATTTTTTATTATAGTTTTAATATGATTTTAACAATTTTTTTGACATGTTGTGTTTTTACTGGTGCATTTATCACAACAATGAATTTTAATGTGTGTTACATGTGTTTTTATGTGGGGTTTTAAAAACAGAATAACTGTCTGCTTAAAACCAAAAAGGACGAATTAACTATTTTAATTAAAATAGCAGACGTAAAATTACATCAATTAGTTAAATGTGTTATGTGTACAGAAATCGAATACGGGTTTAATAAATCATCCTAGTACATGAAAATGAAAGTATACTTGGGTATTTGTTAGGTTGTTGATAATAAAAAAAACTACTGATCCTTCAAACTTCGGCCCAAAGGGCAAAGATTTTCAAAAAAAAATTTCTGGGGCCCGCGAGCTAATAATGAATTATAAAACTTTTATTTCTTATAATTATTTCTAAGTACGCTCTAAAAGAAGTTTACAGCCAAATTGAGGAGTTACGCTTTAGATCGCATTTGGTATGAATTGTAATTAACAGCAAATGAATCTCAGTGGCTCTAACGACAAATTTCAAATCTAAATCGTTTCGTTCATTCTGGGAGGGAAGTTTCACTTACAACCAGTTCTGGTGGTAGGAAGTACTAACTTTAAGGTGAAATATATTCCCTTCTCCGGTAAAATTAAAAATATATTCATACGAATAAGTAATTTCAGTACGTTTCAAATAATTGTAACAGTTTTATTATTATTTATCTTTTCAATTTTTGTAACACAATAGTGTTCTTTTTTCAGTACATTTTTTAAGTCTTAATTTTAGCTGAATGTTTAGACATACTTATCTAAAAAATATTGACTTAGCTCCGTTACCCAAAAAAACAAAACTCTTTACTATTTGGAATTGTTACATATATTACATGTCCTTTATGTATTTAATAATTCTAGATACAAAATGGAGATGGTTCATACAATTTACTACTCTGCTCTTTAAAAAACGTTTGCCGAACCCTTGCCTATGGACATTGGACGAATTCTCACTGCGCTTGTTTATATATTTGAGTTTTAGGTATTAGGGAAGGCGTATAGTCAAAGCGCATAGACTTAAGTTCAACCTGGAAACCGATTTTCAGAATTTCAATCCACCGTGGAACAAGAAGCAACACAAAACTTGGGTGACATAAAAGTTGAGGAAGTACAGTTTTTCTATTCATGGTATTTTTGAGTTTAAGAAATAGAGAAAATCGTTCTTTTCAAGTAGAAAGCACCTCCAAAATTTTGAACTAATTGAACCGTGATATTTTCTTTCCTCCGATAAACTGACGATATGAATGTTGTAATAGTTTTCCATACGGTAAAACGAAATTATTTTTGTGTGAAAAACTGAGACAACAAAGAATATATTTTACTCGAGACAAAAAATTGTAAAATTTCGGTGGACAATGTCTTCATTTTCTCTTTGTCTCGTAGCAGGTATTATTTTCCCATCTTTTTTTACTCCTTACCCCCACCCCTTTTTATCCCTCCAAATACCAACAGGGATGCACTCGCCTTCTCGTAACTACCGACAGCCGACGATGTTAATCTTTCATTTATGCGAAAATCTATTCGTGTTTTATCGCATTTTTGCACAGCTGCTAGCTAACGAGGTTCCAAGCTTTCCCGTCCTTCTAAGCTCCTTCTCTAGCCATGCGCATCGCTTCGGGCGCAAACGCTGCAGTAAAAGATTGCCTCCCTCTTCGTCATCCCCTTTCCGAATCCCTTAACCTCCCTTCTCTCGATATTGTTTCGACGTTATGAGCTATGAATTCGACAGAGCAATTTACATTTTAAATGGAGGGTACTTTTTGCCGAGGACGTTGTTCGAGACCCGCTGTACGTCGAATTTCGGCCTCTGCGTTGTAGATGTCCCGTCGAGTAAAATGGGTTCCGAGCGAGAGAAGAACATTGGAAAAGATGTTACACAGTTTTCACGGATGTGATAACTTTTAAATAAATTTCGTTCGTGTCTTCTGCTACGTGAAGTGATGCACACCAAAGGGATAAATCGAGTGTTCGGGTCATCAGCAGTAAAATGTGCAATAAGTAATTTTTAAATATATTAATTTTGTTGTTGTTTCATGGTCACATGTTTTGATATTTAATATTTTAATATTAGTTTAATCATATAATGCAATCATTTACTTAAAAATTGTTAATTTCAGTTCTCTGTACTATATATTTTTGTATTGCACCGGACAAAATCTGTCCATTTGCAGTTAAAAAAATAATACAAAATAATATTAGGGAATGGGAATGGTAATTCTAGAAACAATATTGTTGATCTCATGCCCATCCGAAGTAACATTGTGTTATTGTTGTAGAATCCAGACGTGGGGCTTATCATTTGTCGTATTCAGATGATTGGTAGCTTCCTCAGATGCAGAGTTATTGACTCTTTTATTCACTGTATTACAAATTGTTGTACATTTTATACTATATGTAAGGGTGGGTAGTTATGTTTTTGTTAGTGTTGGGTTGGTACTCTATGCATCTAAATACACACACAAGAAGAGGGAGACCATTGTGTTGTTAGTACGTTAGCTATGTGTATTATGGGTTAAGTGTAAGGAGAGTGAGGAGTGTGGAGTGATGTCATGTTGTAAGGAGTCAATTTACGCATGTAATGTTTATTAATACTTGCATGTGATCTGTGCATATAATATGCTGATAGGATGTCATATTTTTCGTTTTGTCTTGTAGCTCAGATGATGATCTCAATACAGGTCGAAATGTGGGCGGAATGAAAACATAAATGTTTTATTTGGCATACATGCAAGAACACCATTCCTTTTTGACTCTTTTATTGATTTACCAAATGAAACTCTATTTTAGCGCTATATCAAAACTCACGAAAAGACAAACTCGAAGGTATTATTTGAGCGAAAACAACAGAGAAAAACCATCGCGTGTAAGAAAATATGTGGAGAAACGGACAAGGAAATCTTGCCTATGACTCAGGGAAGGCCCAATTGTGTCTATAACTCTACAGTTAAAAAGTACCAATCATATTTTTACCTATCAAACCTAGCAATTACCAATCAAATATTTTTGTGTTAAATTACAAATTTGTTGTATTCTATTAGTATTATAACACATAGTTAACTTTTTATCTTATGTAGGAAGTTTGCTGAAATTTTTCAAACCGCCACTGACTTAGAGCCCTTGATCAGGGTTGGTCCCTAGCTTCCTTCCGGAGAGTAAATTAGTTTATTGTTCTCCTCGTGGTCATACGCAGTTTGCACTACTTTTTGGGAAATACATTTATTTATTAATTCATTTGAATGTATTAAATGATGGCCGCATGTTATGACTTATCTTAGGGAAGAACTCACTTCGATATTTATCCTCGAGAAGATATTTGAGGTAGTTGCTTTTAGTGACTCGGTATATGAGTGTGCCGAACTTCCTATTTCACTGAGCTGGCATCTTCTGATCCAACCACTTGGTAATTCTGCTATCAATACTTTTGTACGTTTCCTATACTATTTGAACGATTTTAAATTATACCATTGTAGCAGCATATTACCACTCAGAACTGCTACATATTATCACTCGCACCTAATGATACATATTATCATTCCTTATTACTTACTTGCGTAGATATTACATGTGATCACACGGAAGACATTCTGTGTTCAAAGATTTCGAACGCAAGACAAACGAACGTTTGTTTACTCCAAAGAACGACATATGTATACGCGTTCCTAGACAAGAAATGATTTTATATTAACAAGAAATATGAACGCTGTTAGGAAGGTTCCAGAACAGCTGTTAAGGCAAGACTTATTGACAAGAAATACGAACGCTGTTAGGAAGGTTCCAGAACAGCGACAAAGGATTCTCTCGGCGAATCGGAAGGTTACCAAGGTGAAATTATTCTGTTGATCACAGCTAGAATTCATTCTGACTAGAGAGCTCCTACGGAGAAGACCTCTGTGAAGTGCTGACCTCTGCGTCAAACGTTTATCGACGACCGGCTCACGGATAACCGAGACGAAATCCCTCGCCATCCGAGCTCGGATTCAGTCAAACGACTATGTTCCAGTACTGGAGAATATGAACATAGTGATCGAACTCTGTGAAGTGAAACTTGAAGATTTTTCTACAACTCGAATTCGTGAGTGCTGCAGGTTATTGCAAAATCATTGTACTTTCAGGAATTGCAGACGATTTTGACGTGCTCTGCTGTCGTTGGCACCAAAATATTGTTTCACTTTATGTTATACGAGTATGTTATCTTTCTAAGAGGATTCAGTTTTCGCTCTCATTTAATAAGAATAAAACTCGTCCTTTTCCAGATTTTTGACTTATATATTTTGAAGGGGATTTTGTTATGGTACAACGCAGTTTCGACCTGTGAAGTAACGAAATAAATCACCCCCGACACCATTTTTTCTAATTTATTTTTTAGCCTCTGTCGCTAGACCACCTTGTCTGTAAAATACTCATTTCAAGACTACTAGAATTATTTATCTTCGTAATGTTCTATTATTTCGTAATATTCATGCCTTTCATAGGTTGGTCTTTGTTTTTGTTCGTGTTTCAGAGGTTTGTTGTTTCGCATTCAGTGGATTCTCGCTTTTTAAGATGTCTCGTATCATTCCAATTTTTGATACGTTTTCCTGATATTTGGTGAAATTTTCTTCGTTTTTAATTAATTTATATTTCTTCTTTAAGTCCTAGATACCTATTTGTTTGACCATTGAATGACTCATTAACACACTTAATGAAATTTCCCGAAACTGCCTAGATGAGACATTAAGACAATTTAAACTTTGATTCAAGTCTCGCAAACGGAAGTTTCCATATTTTTCGTGAAAATCCTGTATGGGTCGTAGGTGTCGCCAAGACCAGGGGATGTGTAGGCGGACAGTTTATGTGGAAATGTTTATCATACTACAACAATTATGTGAAGTAGCTGAGAAGAGACCAGGTCAATCTATCGAGCGCCGCTAGTTGAATTCAGTTTACTTTATTAAACATTTGATTTAAAAAATTGAAATTAATACAAAGCAATAAAATCTGACAACTTAGAAAGGGACCAAAAATCCACAACTTCATGATTCCAGCAATATATGTATCCGAGAAAAGGAACGATTGCTACATTTTATCAACATTAAACTTCAATAAACATATCACAAATTTTTAAGTAGCATTGAGAGAAAATGTAGAATCTATTTCGGAATTAACTGTAGTATTCCAATAGTACGGAGAAACTCGACATCACAATGTTACAGTAAAACAAGATATATACTAAATACTACACTATTATATCCAGTACTTCATTTTCTGCTTTTGATTATACATATTTTCCTAAAAATTTAGAATACGTTTCATACATTAATTTAGCTACTCTGGTATGATGTACCAGAAAGATACATAATTCATACCCCCCAGGGGATTTACATCTAGTAAGTACGTGTTTGGCGAACACGGGGCCCCGAGCTGAGTCTGGCATTACTTCCACTTACTTGTACCATGCTCCTTCCTTTCTCTTTTTTGATCTTCCTTGGTCACCTCTTGTTCTTTTCGATCCCGACGCTATTAGGGCTACGGTATCTTTCATTTTCCTCTTTCTTCTTCTTTTTTTAAAAAAATAATGTTTTAAGTAAAGACTTGAGATATGCTGGGATTTGAGTTTTGAGTTGTAATTCAGGAGGGTTTTTAGTGGGTATGGTTGAGTCATTCGGCGAGTCCCACACGCGGGGAGAGTCATGTTGGCTCTCCCTAGTGCGTAACTGCATTTTCCCTACCTGTACAAGTTTTAAGGGCTCTAATGANCCTAAAGCCCCACAAAAAAAACAACAAAAAAAAAACAAAAAAAACATAATTCATATTGAATTTATAATTCCGCCTATACTTACACAAAATTCGAATGAATGTGATCGGTTATTTCATCCCCGAAATATAAGAAACTACTCTCTGGAAAATGGGAAAGTAGAACGGAATACCGAAATTTTTGATACTGAAAATAGGAATAATTAATGAAATGTCAGAATAGTTATATTACAGCAAAGAGATTATGGAATTTGAAAATTTAATTTCCATTATATAATGTTTATGGTTAAGTTATATTAAATACTGCATTTAGACACTAAACGGTAACCAAGGAATATCGCAGTAATTTTTTTCCTTTTACCGTTAATCGATTCAGAAATTAGGGTAAAAAATTAAGTTATATTTATTCCAAATAGAGTTACGCAGTCTCATTTTTCAGGAATTTAAAAGAGAGTAATTGAAAAAAAATTGCTTTAAAATGATTACTATCAATGTAAATTAATACATTCGAATATTTAAAATATCGAATATCTAAGTCATACTTGAATTGGTTGAGCTTACGAATAATAATCCCCCACGTTGACACCATTAATTTTCCTGAGCTATTCTAGGTAATTATTTTCCTTTATAAGTTATCCAATATATTGTCTCGTAGTCCTATATTTTTTTAAACTATGTACATATATTATTTGATGAAGTTTCCATAGAATATATTTGAAATATTTGAAATTCCTAAAATTGCTTGCATTAAAAAGAAATTAGAATTTGAAAAAATCCTCTTTTTAAATACAACACTTTTTGCAAGGTCCCCTTGAAAGAAACTAGTAAAACTCTCAGAATTTTACCTATATATTTAAAATACCGACTTTGAAATTCAATCCATTTTCATCTTGTGGAATGAAGCTCGTTTTTTACAAATGAGGAGTGTTTTTAGCAATAAACTAAAATGTTCCATACCGTGAAAGTAATTGCGCGACAAAACTCCCGCTAAAGAAAATAAAAAGAAATGGAACTCTTTAGGAAGAGATGTAATCACTTATTCAGGAGTGAAAGTGACGAGCTGGAGGAGATTGCGCGTCTTGGAACAGCGAGGGCTGAACGGTCGGTTGCTTTTTACGCATCTCATCTGCTTGGATGGAAGGAGGGGGTGGGAAATGTTAACTTGGCCGGTGAGTTGGAGCTACCGACTTGACACCTTCAATACGACTGGTGTAAGTAGTATGCATTGATCAGTTGTTTGATACCGGGCAATAGAAGAGAACAAATGAAAACCTCTAACTTTTCTAGACGTTGGTTGATCAATAAAGTGTTCTCTAAATGGTTCCAACATAGTTTATATTTATCTGAAACCGATGAGGATTCTTTCAAATATTTTTATTAGTTTACAAGTTATAATACTATTATTAGTTATTGATTATATTGATTATTATTACACGCAAAAAGAAGTTTCCGTCGTTTTATATTCGTGTGTACCATTGAACAAGATGACTTATAATTCGTATTACAATTAAAGCAAAAGGCAATCTCATTAAAGAACAATGTTACAGACAAACCGGAATACAGACATGGCTTATTTAATGATTCTGAAGGGGAAATAATTGTATTTATTTGTACTTTTCTATTAACTTGAGATAAAATAGTCGCTTAGATAGATTAGTCGGTGAAGGATTATGTTTAATTTTATTAAAGGAATAAAAATCTCTTGTTTTGGAATAAGACAAATAACATTTTGTCTCTTAAAACCATTTAAAGTTACTCGTAATCTTATGGAAAAGCTTTCACTATCCTTGATTTCAATGGTGAAAAAACGGTGTTCTCTGGGTATTATTAGAAAATGGTGGGGATTTACAGGACGTGCAAAATCATGAGATATTTGAGTTTATCTTACTTTCTATGTATTTTTCTACCGAGGTATGAATAGACTCTGAACTAATATTATTCACTAATTCAAAGTTCGTCCCGTGAATCATAATGAAATCCATATTACGCACAACATCATTAACTTGTAATGCAAAACTTCTATTTGATATTGTAAGGTATTTATATCATGTGATAAATTTCAACTATTGCTAAATTATTTAACAAACAAGATAATTATTGCTCATTTGACTGACATCTATCGCAACAATTATACTTTAATTAAAATGGTCAAGTATGCGATGTCATGGAAATTGCTAGAATTTTTTTTTTTTTTAAATTTTGAAAATCACTGTACACCAAAGCAAATATTACATTAGGATTCCTGCATTGATCGAAGGGGTATTTACCACTACACTACCCGTTCGCCTTCCACAACTGTACACCATTTTCACCCAGAAGACCTGAGACACATCCCCGAACAGGAGATAAGTGAAATAGGCGGCACACTATGCTGCGTGCGTTTAAGTACCGGTCTCACACGTACCTACGTGTTAAGGTTCGTTATGCGTATATTTCTTCCGTGACATCATCAATATCAGAAAACCATAAAATTTGTGCTTAATAAAAAACAAAGAAAGGTAGTTCACGAGAACGTGTTGTTATCAAACTACAGATTATTGGGAATAAATTGTTTATAAAACGTAACAATTAAAATAACTCTAAATTCGTGAATTATTAATAATTGCAATAGTTCGCCGCTCGTATGCAAGAGTTTAGAGAGTCTCTATAAAATCTGCCTCTACCCTAAAGACAACTGGAGAAAAACCCGGGAAAGAATAGGACCCTCTTTGTTTAGAGAATTGTTTTGCTCATTTAAATGTAAGATAACGATTTTTTTAAAATACAGAAAATAATATTTGTAATGAACTCATTTCAAAGTTATGACCGGAGAAAAAGGGATAATAAAAAAAGGCTATGAGAAATAGGATACAGCTACTCTTCTACTTTCTAAGAGAGGGAGTTCTTTTGGAGCGTGAAATACTCGAGCTCTCATCTGCCAACGTTGTTTTCTCGGAGCACAATGCGTTGCTATTACGAAATTTTTAGAAAGCTTCTGACTTGGATATGAATGTAAAAGCTAGCAAATTGATTCCGAATGGGGAGGTGGAGTTACAATGAAATTTGCGTTGAAATACTTACAATACTTGCAATCGTGTGCAATGTTGTACCCTAGTACCTCAAAAACGATGTCGAATAAGAATATATTCACATATTCTATACAGACTTTAATAATGACTATGTATTATTAATAATGCTTTTTTAAAATTCAGCTTATACTTGATCACCTTTGAAAGCCTTCTCTTTATTCTTAAAAGTATCTTCTCCCCCTATTACTTCTATTGTACCCTCTCCCCTTGTACTTCTACCCCTCCCATTCTACGTTGTTGTAAATTCCTAAATGTAGGATATCGTTTTATGCTATGTCCCGTAATTTGTAATTAATTTTTATGTAAGTCAAGATGTAAACCATAAGCCGCCATCCTGATTGGGGTTTTCTCTGGGTTTCCCTCAATCGCTTAAGGTTCATTACCGGGATGGTCCTTAGCTTGTTTTCCCAGGAGTAGACGTAGTAAATACCCTCCCATTCAAACCAATTTTGTAATGATATTGTAAATATTTTTAAAGGGGTTTAAGCGGAAGAGCAGACTTCGGTTTGAGTCTCGCCACAAATAAAGTCATTTATTTATTTATTTATATCTCTATACTTATGAAGTTGTCACGAGAGACTAAATTAATGAGTTTACTATTACAGATAAACTATTAGACATTAATAATTGATATTATAATGTTGCTTTTGAATTGTAAGGGCTAAAAAAAAGAAAACTTTTTTTTTTGAATTTATGATGTAAACGGGTGATTTAGGGTGAAATGTGAAACCGAAGAACAACTCGATGTCCACAATTCTTTTTTATATATGCATTTCAAATTAAAATGTTTTTGATTGATCCCCACTAATGGATGTTCAGAGAAGGAACTATAGTTTTCTCGTTAATGTATGTAGTAAAGCGTCAAAAAATGGTATGAAGGAAAACTGGACAAAATTGTAAATTTTTATTAGTTTTTAAACGGAAACTTATTTTGAACGGACTTATATTTCATACGGCGAAATAAAAAGTATCGAGCCCTTGGAATTTCCCCTTCTTTTCAAATGCTAGTTTTTTAATTTGCTCCTTTGACGTTGCGGTAATTAAATGCGATTGATGTATGCTATACTTTTTCTACAGATAACTTTGAAAGTAGGTCCGCAATCAAATAAGCAATTCAAAACTTTCAATCAATGGCTTTCGGGGACCGTAGGTTTTTCCTCCAGTGCAAACTTCAAAGGTCAAATCGGAACACGGGGATAAGGTCCGTGTGGAAGAGTTCTTCCCTTTTAACAATATCTGAGGACGCACACAAAATCAATTGGCTGCCATATTTTTCTTCACATACGAGATTCTGATTCACTACAAAGGTTTTGTTGCTTTAGATGCATCAAAATCAGACTTCTTTTCCATTCTTGGTTCCGTACATGTCATTGAACAATCAAAAAAGAACATGTTGTTTTATAATGAAAGTAAAACACATAAATGAAAGAATAACTCTCATTATTTTGTGTTCTGATTTATTATTTAGTTTTTGTTTGAATGTGAAGTATTGGTAATGAAGCTAGATTCCCTTAATTTAACCATTATAGCAGTTTCTATAGAAGGTACAAATCACGGGCTTATAACATTGTAATCCATTCATGTTCCTGGCACCTTGAAAGTTCATAGAAAATTTATTTTTCCAAGCTTTTTTATCGCTTTTCATTATGTGGAATTATATACGTTGATACCTAAAGAGCATTAGGTTGAGCTGTTTTGAAAAGTATTGACATTACCAAATGTATTCATGAAGTTGTATGGATTTGTACCTATTATACTAAAAACTCCGAACATCACTTTCGCGCTGATTAACAATTAAAAACAAATTACTGAAAGTACTGCATCAAATGTGCGATGGATTACTCGAATTAATGATTGAAATGTTTATTGCCAGAAAAGTAATTTAAAAAATCCGTATGACCAATGTAATGGACAATAAGCTACAATAGCAGAATATGTACCACTTCGTAGTTAGAAAACTGAAATAACACTGGGAAAATGAAGAATGGCCTTACAAAAAAAAATATATAAACAAAGATTAATGTTGGATGTCAATACTGTGAGAGACAAACATTACTTTGGCAAAAACCCCAGTATTCACTTTTGATTGGCGGCACGGGAAATGAATGAAAATAATAATAATAAAAAATAATGATAATAATTAAAAAAAAGAGCTACTTAAATCTCCGGAAGCACACAAGGGACCACTCCATATATTTCAATAAAAAGCATGAAATCACAAGAAATATCGAATGAACAAACGCGAATGGGAGAGAAGACTATTTTTAACGCAGTACATAAATTGAGCGCATTTTTTTGACATAAAACATGAGTGTAACGAGAAACGATCGATGCCCTAAACTTTCAGGGACGAAAGGAATTGGATCGAAACGATGGTGGAGCAAGATTTCGTAGGGAAGTGTGGTTTGTGGAATGAAAGGAGAGGTGCAAAGATTGAGTGGAGTGATTGGTTTATACAAAGGGAAGGGTTGGAACCCACCATACCTCCCCGCCCTTGTAGCTACGCCATTGAACAAAAATACTTTCATTTTTCTAAAAGAGAGGAGAGTAGTAGATAGGCAGGCAGATCCAAGGGCAGAGTGTGGTATTCCTCACAATTTATTCCGAAGGTTAAACCAAAGTAGGAATTCACTTTCCATAAATCGCGCTTCCTTGCCAAACACGTATGTTGTGTGTCGAGGACATAAAATTTGTCACGTGTTGGAAGCAAAAAGGAAAGTCTTTTCTGTTTGGGTTGTGTGAGTGATATATTGAACGAATGGGATTCAGAAATGTTTGACCTACTTTCCTACTTCTCGGAAACACTCCAGGGCAGGTAGATGCGTTGACTGGGACAATCGTTCTTATACGCATGCTTCGCTTATATGGAGAAAACTGATTTTGATGGACCCAAAATGTGTATGATAGATTACGTTCAGTATAACATTCGGCAATCAAATAAACATTTTTTTCAATGTAGAATTAAGATGATTTTTCACGGCTTTGAATATTTTAATTTTATTTGTACTTTACAAAAACTCTCTTAATTTTTAAATAAGTTTATCTTCTTGAATTTCAAAATCCGTCGGATGCAATTCAAGTCTCTTCCACATTCTATGAAGTATTGTTATGATTTACTACGATATGTACGTAGTATATACAGTAAATAATTTTATAAAAACATGCTTTTCGAAATATCTCATGATGTGTATGCCCCATGTTTAGCTTAATAATAATAGTAAATAATAAATTTATTGTCAAAAAACAGTACAAACTGCATATGACCACATGGAGGACCATAAACTAATGTACTCTCCGGAAGCAAGCAAGGGACCATCCCATCAATTCCGATCAAGGGCCCTAAGGCAGAGGTGGATTCAGAAATTTCAGCAAAAA
>NNCF01140343.1:0-12958 GCA_002313205.1 Laupala kohalensis
TTTCTTATATTTATACAGTGAAGTAAAGAAATCAAATCTCATTGCCTACAAGTGATGTGTATAGTCGAAAGTAATTTCACATAATTTCCGATTCTCTTAAGTTTTTCATAAATGTGAAAAGGAATTAAATAAATGTAGAAAACGTTTGTCTAAAATATGAACTAATAACACAAAAGTTTAATTCTCGAGTTATAAATAATATAAAACTACTTAAGGAACAAANTAACATATTTATCCAAATGTATATTGTTGTAAATCTAGATTTCGTTTAAATATAGAGAATGGTAAACTTTATTGAAGTCAAGAATATACAGAATATTTTCGTTAGAGAAGTCCAAAATGTGTATAATAAAAAAATAGAAAATATTTTAAATACATAAATCGAAGCAGGAGTCCCGGGTTCGATTCCAGGCTCGTCCCCTTTTCACCTGACTGAATGTTATATCATATTAGATTAATGTGGGTTATTATGGTATTTCGTCTGTGTGTCTGTGATATTAAGTTGACTTATTTAATAAAAAAAGCGTAGATAAGTCATTTTACACTAGATACAATTTGACACATTAAAACCCTTTCAATATTTTTATTTTTCGCGTACGCACTGCATGAAAAGCATTTTGGAAGCGTTTACATTTTCCATCACTACATTTTGATAGAAATATCCCTGTGGGTTTCGCGTATACCGAAGAAGTGATTTTCAGAATCCTCTCCATCCGTGCGCATCAGTGTTGATTTCATTAATATTTTGCATGTGGAATAGTGTGTGCATCCAGTCCGCTCACGTGCTACCGAATACAAAGGGTACTTTATATGAAGGTAAAAATACATTTCAGAAATTTTTCAAAAGCTGACTCAATTAATTATATTCAACTTTTCTTAAATTCAGTGCTCAGAAATTCTAGTTTATGTGAACTAAATTAGCGTAAGTGATATTTTTCTAATTAGCCCAGTCGTTAGGTTTTTCTCCCCGGATCGTTTTGAAAAAAGTAGTGATTTGCACCTCTTTTCTTTTGCGGGCGCTGATTACGAATT
Organism: Laupala kohalensis; assembly: GCA_002313205.1. Taxonomy (NCBI): domain Eukaryota; kingdom Metazoa; phylum Arthropoda; class Insecta; order Orthoptera; family Trigonidiidae; genus Laupala; species Laupala kohalensis. The sequence goes on from NNCF01140343.1 coordinate 1,033, forward strand.
TTAACTTTGCCCCCTCGAGAAAGTTCGGGAAATACGAAAACTAATTTAAAAATTCGAAAACCTTCTTTTTGATTTATTTAATAAAAACTGTGCACTCTACGAAGAAAAAATCTCTTCGTAAACTAAACTGGACTAAATTTACTACAACATACATTACTTTGTTGTTGTTGTTTTCTACGTTCTCATATACGTAGTATATAGAAAATTTTGTAATCGTGAAAAAAATCGAAAACGAGATTTTTGCGGAAATATCCGTTTTGGTGACCCNAAAAAAATCGAAAACGAGATTTTTGCGGAAATATCCGTTTTGGTGACCCCTGATTCCGAAAAAGTGGTTATTGGCTGGACGTCCGTCCCGCCCGTCAGTCTGTCCTCCGTCTGTGCACAGCACTCCTGGCCGAATAGTAATTTTTTTTTCATTTTCCGTATTTGAGATAGAATTTACTTCTAACATCTGCACGTGCTTTCAATTTTCATTTTACTTCAACACAAAGGGCACTTCACATGAAGGTCAAAGTACTCTTTTCAATATTGTTTAAAAACTGGTCCAACGATTTTGAATAAATTTTCTGTACTTAAAGTACAATTAATAGGCATTACATCCGCATTAGCGGTATTTCGCTTGAAAGTTTGGTATAGATGCAGTAAAATAATTTCTGTGTGCTACACTTACACATTAGTTTACTGCTTCAAGAAGCTTGAACAATATTTAGCAGTGTAAATGGACAAAGCAGACGTAGAATACACTGTTAGTAAACTGAAATGAAATATATGATAATGATAAAATACATAGGAGGATAGAAAACGCATTGCAAATACGAAAATACATCAATTTCTGTCTACAACGAAATTATATTTACACAACACTTTTACGATATTTATAAGTCTGATATGTCGCTGCTTGTTTTGAAATATTATTCTGAATGTTTATTTTGCTCTCAAATTTCAAATATAAGACAGTAATAAGTTCATCTTGGGACTTTGAGCATGAACAGAGCACTAGAAGACGACCAAAATATAGGGAACCACTCCAGAAATGACCCTTTCACTGTAGAATTTTTTCACTCTATGCTACAGACGGAGAAGCTTACATGAGAAAGTATGTGCAATGGTTTTGCACTACTAGTTTTTCAGATAAATTACAAGCCTGCCAGAGGGCGTTGAATTTATTCTCTAACATATTGGAAATTTTTGTATGCAAAAAAATCAGAAACTTTGCTCCTCTATGTATTTCAAGATGATTATTACAATTTTTTACTTTTCTACTTCGACACATAAGTATGAAAAATCATTGAATGACTAAAAAAACACGTTTTTATAGTTTTTGGACTTATTGCAAGAAAAACGCATGTTTTAAAGGATAATATTTATTACAACAAGAAACGAGACAAAAGTTCCTGTAATCTATTTATCTGCGTGATTTTTGCCAGGCGAATACGTTTAACTATCTTAGAACGTTTCGAATTTATACATTCTGCTGGAGGTTACATTGAACGCGCTGTGTCTGGCAAATTATTATGTTATAATTATATGAAAAATGTTATAATTATAGAAGATAAATTGAATATGTGTGGTTGTGAATATCAATCACAATACAATCGTCCAATTTGGTCTGTTGACAGTGCCTCAATGCATTCCATTCTTTTCCAATCTGGTTCTTGTTTCTATAAAGAAAATGGAACATTAGTGTGAAATATAATTGGATGGTTTTCAATTGATTTATGTATTTTTCATTCAAAATTGATCTTCTACCTCTGTGACAGGTAAAATATTTCCCGTTCATAAAATTTCATGAGATAAATTATTTGCTAAAAAGCTTTGGTGTAAAGTGATATAGTACGACCAAAAAATACATTGTAATACACGTTCCTGTTATTATAAACAATATATTTGCTATTGAAATAATATTTTTTGGTATATCGTGATTAAATTCATGGTCGAACAAAAGGTGTCATGACCCACATATAGAGTCTGCGTATTTTCCGAATATAACTCGGGATTCCAGACATCTAGTGCAGGGTTGGTGTTTAACCACCAACAACTATTCCAAGGTTTTTGGTAAGTTTGGTGTTTTACTTGTATTCACAAGTATAATACAAAATTATTTAATTTTAAGAGACACCTTCTTTTAAAATAATTAGAACAAGAAAGACCTCGGGTGTTCGAAGTTTAGTTATATCCTTCTAAAACGTAACACTTTTGTTAAGTTTTCCAAGGGATACTTCACGAGAACCAAACCCGCTGTCAGTTCTAATACTCGATTATTCATGCCCTCCGCGATATATTGTCAACTGAGTAATCAGTAAAGCCTTTTCATGGGAATCTGGCGATCGTGTCACGTGTTGGGTAATTAAAACTCCATTTGTGTTTCGCGAACCGAATTTAATTCGTGCGAAACGGACCCTCGGTATCCACTGCAGTCAGACGCCACTGTGTGGAGTGCGAAACACGAGGTTTGAAAGAAAACTGGGTATTCGTATGAGTATTGGTATTGAGTTACGCATTCTTACATACTTTCTAAATGAAATTCTTTTGAGTCATATCATGTACTCCTTATTATACGGTTTTCATTGCCTCGTACAGCGACTTGTATGGAAATTAACAAGTCCTGTTTTTGCTTGTTGAACTGAATTTTTAAATTAACCATTGTTTTACTTCGTGAGAATTTTAGCGTGAATTAAGAACTCTCCTGAACGAGTATGTTGATGCAAAAAAATTCGCAATTTGTTAGCCTAGAAATTGTTTCTGATTGTTTAATGATCAAATACGTGTTATAGGTAACTTGCGTGCTTAACTTTACGACGAGAGTGCAAACTGCATCATCAGTAATTTGTGAAATACCCGTTGAAATTAGAAAGAAAAATCCTGTTGAAATGTTGATGTCCACACCTCATTCCATAAACGAAGATTTGCCGATTCTTCCACAACAGAATAATCCTAAAGAAAGGGGTTTCGTAAAAAACTATTGACCACTTACTCCAGTAGAGTACGACCCAAGGAGGACGAAGATATTTTAGACCTTCCGGGAGCCTGCTGGAATTCAAAATGGACCCCACCTAGAAATGTGATTTATTCTCCAACATTTTCATGACATTAACTCTGTAGGTTTATGTAAGGTTTTGTTATGTTCTAGCTTTTTTAATTTCAAAATTGTGCATAAACCGCGAATCAGAAACGCATCATCATCATTCTCGTAATCAATAACAAAAGCGTTTCTTACCACTTGCGAAGTGCAGTTTGGATGTCACTTTCTTCGTCTGTTTCTTCGATATTTTACTCCTCTTCTGAGGAAAAAAACAAAACATACTCCTGGTCAGTCAGATTAAAAAAAAACATTCATAGAAAATCAGTGGTAGGGACAAAGTATACCCAACACATCCCTTCTAAGGTTTACAACGGATCCATGTGAACTCCTTGAGTCTTGCCCCTTACCTCGTAGCGTTAGGCAATCCTTCATACATTCCTGTATGGCAGTGAAGCATGGTAAACAAATTTTTAAACAATTACTGCAAATACTTGTTATGTCCTTAACACAACATGCATGTATATCGTGTCTGTTAGAGTCACTCGAGTAACTAATTTTCACATGGTTTCTTGATCGCAGGGGTGTTAACCATCACACCACACGCTCGCCTTCCGCAACTGAACACCATGTCCACCCAGACCTATTTTCTTTCCTTGTTGACTATAATGAAGAGCCTTATTACGACAACAGCGAGCGAGACCCAAGAGTCATGGCCATCATGTTGATGATGATGATGATGATGATGCGGGTGGTGGTGGTGGTGGTGGTTTTCGGTGGGAGCCTGAGTGTTGAGAAGGCGCCTGTGGGCGAAACGAGCAGAGGAGCTGTGACATCGCGGGAACATAAATCTCCCTGCGGCGTTCACCTTCCGCGCGACGCGCCCCCTCCCTCCCTTCCTCCCACCAGAGTAATAGAGGGAGAGAGAGGGTTCTCGTAAATCTCTCACTTGGTTTTCGTCGCCTCACTGCGTTCCTCCGCCGTCACTACCTTCTGTCCTATGCCCTTCTGTCTCCCGGATTTCCTCCCTACCCTCCTTCATATTCTATAAAAAGTTACTTTGGTTTTTACAAGGTCAAAGGATCGATTTACAAAAAAGTCGATGTTGGTTTTAACTATTCTATTCAATATCCGACAGAATATTTTATTATATATTCAAGTTAATATTTATATGAATAAAATTAAATGCGGCTTGTTGGTAAGCGCATCATTTGAGAACGGCTGGACCGATTTTGGCAATTATTTTTAAAATGTTGGTAATAGTCAGAATAAGGTTTTAAGAGAAAGAAAAATTGTTAAAATTGCCCGGAAAATTAGAAAATTCGGGAAAACTGAAAGTGCTTTATTCTGTGGGATGTTTGAATAAACTCACGATTCGAACTACGGAAATGTGTAATTATTTTTTGTTTGGTTCGTTATGGTCCTGGAAATATTTTCATGAAAAGAAATTCGGGACAATTACAAAGGAAAGTCGAAAAATTCTGAAAAACTGCAAAAATCATAATTTTTAAAATCATAATATCTATGGTTTCAATCGTTAATGGATTATCACCCAGAAATACTTTTATATTTTTTCTTTGTTTGCACTTTTAAAATAGAGTTTCGCAAATTCACGAAATGATCACATACAAATTTATTGAAATTTGAACAGGACAGCTAGTTTTATATAATAATGTTAAATCATAAACTTTCATATTTCTTGTATACTTCAGCATTACACTTGTAATAATTGATTGATCTACAAAATATGTTTAATGTATATTGATTATCTTGTTTATTTTTATTTATGATAGTTATGATCAATATTTCATTCTACCTTCGCAAAATCGAGTATATTTTGTGTGTAGTTCTAGACCCAGGAATCCTAAGGGATAATTGTCACACTTCTTAGAAATTTTAGTGGTGTTAGCAGGCATATACCATGTTCCCAAATATTTTCGATTTTGTTGAAAAAACAAAAAACCAATAACAACATGAAGATAGAAGTTAATTCTTGAGGCAAAGTAATATACATTGAGATTTAAATTGATCAGTTAATGTACTCCCTGTTGTTTTGTCATAGTACTACTAATAATATTTGAAAATTTATTACAAGAAATAAAATACCACGCGAAATTTGTTTTAGATTTTAAAAAAGGAAAATTGTAAAAGAAAACGTGTTTTTGATATTTCACTCTTTGGTAATTTTAGTTTCATTGTGTCTTAAAAAAAAGTATTTTAGAAGTCGCACAAGTTCAAGTTTAAAAACCAATATCAAAGAAAAAGTTAAATTTCTCGGTCATGCGAACTGGAGTCGCATATTATTTGTCCTAAGAGAACTAAAATATTAACGCATTTTTTTAAATGACATTGTAAATTATTCTTCTGTAACAAATAATAATAGTTTGTCGACGAAGTAATCAGTCTCGTCTCACACGAGTCCCGTGCCTGAAGCCTTCCAGTTATGTCTTTCAAAGAAAGAACAATAGCTGAAACACTTGTTGAGACGAGAACGCAGTGACTTGAAGAACTTATAGCGGTATTTCATATTAAAAAAGAAAAAAAAAAGATTCACGTTCATTTTTTGTCAGCCTGTCCCGGAACCTGAAGTAAGGTATCGTCCCGTAAAGCTGTTTAAGACTGGACGCTGTAAATATTGGTTTTCATTTGCTAACGATTGGCAGCACTTTCGACACTTCCATGAGAATTTCTTTCGCGCCATCAAAAGAAGCTCACGAAACGAAAATATTTGTACAATTTAGTTTGTGTATTTAAAAGGTTTAGTAATATTCCATTTTAAAGAAATATTTTCCTCGGTGAAATGCTGTTTCTAGCTTCTATGTGCTGGAGACAGAAATTGCTGGATGCGTAGTGGGGAATCCCCGGGCATCGAGTGTTGTTGAGATGGCAACACTCTCGCTTTTGACGTAACCTCTTTCTCCTTTAGCATATTTACTTGTGAATGCGTTAATCGATACATTTAAAACCGAAAGACGTAATTTCAAAATTAATTAATCCGAAATAACACACATATTTCTAGGGTAATTTTGTATAATTTAACAGTGGTCACGAAATAATCGAACAATGAAGAAACATAAGAAATGATTAGTTAAAAGCCCTGAAGGATATTTGCCTGAAAGAAATACATCTTCATTTGTTTCTCAATCTGGTCCCCTCCAGTGGTTCAGGGGTTAGCATACTTGCTCGCCACTTACTCACTCCGGGTTCAATTCCCGGCGGGGCAGAAAGAAATTTTAGATTGTCTGTTCAATGTCTCAGTTCATACAGCTATGACTACTGAAAAGCGAATTCTCCTTCCTCTAGTCACCTCATACTACTCTTAGTATCAATAACTCTTGACTATTACTAACTACTTCTACTGACCCCTCCAAGTGGGTTAAAGTTGTTGGTAAACCCAGCTAACCGGTCCACTTACTAACAATAGCCACTACCACCCACCATCTATCACCTCATGTATATAAGCTTCAATAGCACGCTACATTTCCCAGTTACAAATACTACAATACTAAACTGTGAAAAATGAGGGTGGAGATCGTGAAGGGAGTCTATTAGATTTTCCATCCTTCTATCTTCTTCCAGAATTCATTTTCACCATGTGTCTTTAGAGTTCGTCCATGGACTGGTCCGTCCGTGGTGTTGGAGCCGGATTCCAGCACGTGTTAATAATTCAGAAGCAGCACCTTCACCAGCCGCCGCCGCCGCCGGGATCNCTTGAGGCGAAAACCCAACCCTCCGGCCAATGCTTCGTGGTTTTTGATCCTTTTATATTCCAGTCTCGTTGTTAAGTCGCGTCTTATCAGTATGAGATGCCATTACGACGCTTGCGTCTTTATGCTCCGAAGCCCTAAGAGAAAACGAGCTCGTGTTAGAAGACTTCGACGCCTTTTGTCAACGATCCTCACACCTCACGAGTTTCCTTCGCGGGATTTGTATTGGGAGATACAGAAACTAGTGGTGCAAAACCATCGCGCACACTTTCTCATAAACGTTTTTCCATCTGCAGTATAGATTGATAAAAAGTATCGTAAATGTTATGTAAATGTAATTTCTTTGTCGACAGAAATTGATTATTTTCGTATCTGCAATGTATTTGCTGTCCTCCCATGTATTTTATCACTATACTTTATCATCATGTATTACCTTTCATTTCAGTATACCCAACGTTCAAGCGAAATACCGCTGATGCGGATATAATGCATACTAATTGTACTTAAAGTACAGAAAAAATTTAAGCAAAATCGTTGGAACCGTTGCTGAGAAGCGTTCAAAAGAGTACTTTGACCTTCAGGTGAAATACCCGTTTTAAAGTAAAAAAGAAAAAAAAATAGGGCACGTACATCGACAACAAGTAAATTCTACCTTGGATACGAAATATGAATTCAATCGATTAATCCATTTACTCAGAATCGCTGTGCACAGACGGACACACGGACGGACTTTATGCCAAAAACCACTTTTTCCGTATCAGGAATAACAAAAACGAATATTTCACTTAGGTACCGGTCCTTTATTATTGCCACATAAATTGTCTCCCAGGTAGCGCTCCCTAACTCCTGTCCCTAATCTTGGGAGCATTAATGTATGACAATCGCATTGCAAACAAACTTTGATGTGTCATTGATTTACACTTATGCGATATTTCCGTCAATTCTTGCTATCGATGTTCATACAGTTACTTAGATACTTATCAGTGACAAGGTAAAAAGAGCCAGATTTGTAACACAAAGTTATTGTAAAAAAAACTAGTATTTATATTACACAATTTTATATCTTTATTCTTCAAACTTCAAAGACAAGAGCAAATAGTAACTATTTTCATAAATGAAAGTTTCATGATACCCATAAAATTAAAGTGGTAAAGAAAAATGAAAAATATAATTTGTGAGAGGTGCCAAGTCCAATTTCATTTTCTTCGTGATGTGCCACTTATTTTTTACAGAACTGCCTGTAATGCTCTTTATGCCTTTTGTTAGGGAATTAAGGAATCATACATTGTAGATCTTTCTTCTTTTCGGTCGTAAATGACTTAACTAATGAGATAATTTGGAACAGTGCAGACTGTATGTAAACCTTTCACCCGCTGTTTTTTCAGTACCGGAGTTGTATGACCGATCTCAAGTTCACTCCTTATGATTTTTTCACCTCTGTGCTTCCCAAGTTCACAGAACTATAAGTCCGTTCACTCTTTTCACTTCAAATACATTGAATGCAAAAAGAAATGCATGCCACATTTCGCCTCGCTTATGAAATTCGCCAGGTTCTTAGCAGTGCTGACGTTTTTTTTTTTTTTTTTGAAGGTCTTGCGAACTCTTTATATTCTTTTGTAATTCACTATGGCTCTTTGCACCTTTCCGATGCAATTTCTCAAATCTTGGAACTTTACATCTTTTTTCGAATAAGTATTCCTTCGTAGAATGTATTTCTCACTTTTCATTTGGGTATAATCATCTTTTGTTATCACATTTATATCATCATAAATAAATCATTTTTACGGATCATAGCAATTTAATATATTAAAATGCTCGTTTATTTTCATAAGTTAACTGAATGAATGAATTATTTGCACAGGATCTATTAGATTTTTTTATAGGAGTTCATTTTGCGATTATTTGACCGTATCCGACTTTAAAGATTTTGATAGCAAATACTGGTAAAGAGAAAAATAAAATTCAGCAAAAGAAAGGCTAACAGTTAACTAGTAAAGCACCCAGAAAAAATGCACATTATCAGATAACAAAGAATGTTGAATAATATAAATTAAATTTATTTATTCCAGCATAATGTAGTATATGGAAAATTGAATAATCCTCACGACGGAAAATCAATTTAAAACATATTCGAAAGTTTATAAAATGAAGGGAATATATCGATGGTTGATAGGATACTTATTGAAATCTCGACTTCGTTGTAAGATTCCTCAGCAATTGATTCCAGGATTTCTTTTCGTGGCACCCAATTGCCGTCTTCACCGAAGACGGCTTCCGATCCCTCGTTTTTTTCCTTTTTTTTGTTTTTTACAGCTTCTTGATGAAGGAACGGATTTATTCCTGTTTTCCAGATTGTTCGAGAAGCTTCTTCATCACAAGTTTCTTTCATGATTAAATCACGTTATCAATGTTACATTGGATCCTTTCTGAGAATTATTGACGATAATACATATATTTACCGACCCTCGACGTAGTGTCTCACGCACTCTGCCTCAGTGGCTATAAAGAAAAATATAAAACATTAAATGGTCTAAAGCGTTTAATTATTTATAAAACGTTAATTTTAAATGAGTAATATCTTCAAGATTCTTAACCTCACTGAATTATATTGTAATAATATTGAGGGTTTGGTCATAAATTGAAAGATTTACGAACTATGCCAACGCTTCGATTAACATAATTTAACCATCGTCAGGGCTATAAAACACTTCGTAGTATCTATTACCATATCTCAATACCAGAATACTGAGGACAATTTTCACAAACTATATGAACAAATTCAAAATACTTTAGTACTCCCCACAAACTATTGCAATAAATGATAACATACCTTGTTAATTTAGTCTACATTGGTCTATATTATTGTAGAGCATTACATTAATGTGGATTATATATATGTAAGAATACATTAATTTAATGTTATTTTTTCTACATTGCTTTACATAAATGTAGAAGGCTATGTTATTATTGTATATCGTATACTAGTTTGTAAATAGTATTGTATTGATTTTGTATTGTATTGATTTCGCTAATGCTGTTTATTGTGAAAATGTTTCTCACTGTTCTTACATTTAGAGAAGGTAATAAATACTGCTGTCTTTTATAGCCCTTACGGTAGTTGTCATAGCTAATAAATCTTGTAATTTATGACAAAATCATCAATAATATTAAAATGCTATATGTATGCATTTTCAATAAACATTTAATTTGTTTTATCTTCAATGCGTGATAAGTCCTCCACAACTAAATATTTTACATTTATTGATACATACAAAAAAAATAAGCTTGATTTTGGTATATCAAACTCTCATGGAGAAATCTGGAGACAATTTTTGTTCGAGCGCACACTTGTGTATCTATAAATATTACGACGCTATAGTAGATTAATTTCCTCTCTAACTGTAACACGGATTGTATAGATTCGATACTATACGTAGCATTCGAGAATCGATATTTTCCCCTAGAAATGGTATACCTTTACTGTATCATATTACCATTTATTCTACTAAGCTTCATCTCGTATATAGAAGAAAGTTTATTATGTTTGGACAATGTTGTTTCATATAATTACGAATTTGGTTCACCCATACCTGAATCTTTTTTCGCATCATTTATTCCACGAAATGGATGCCCATAATTTACAAACTTAAGCTGTTAATGATCAATGACAAAAATAAGTTGCCAATTTGTTTCTAAATATGAAATAAATAAAAACATATTAAAACCTTGTTTGAAAACTTATTAATTTAAAATTGTATTAATTATATCTTTTTCCAAATAAATCATACTTCAGAAATTTTCATGAATATTTGGAAAAGTTTGATACCGATGATTAAACTTTCGTTGTATTAGATCTAAAAATAAGGAGCACAAAGTTCCAGGTCAATGACCTTCCAGGTTTCAATTGGTTGTCAACCCCGCCAGTGCTCGTTATAAAAAGGGTTAGCCCTGCGAAGTATTAATTCCCAGAGAAACTTTGGAGTAAATTGAATTGCTTTGATCGAACTTCTGCGAGCCAAAATGTCCCATTCAGTCTAGAGTAGAGTGATTTCCCCTTTAATACCGAGGCAGGTTCTTTAGTCTTCAATATGAGGAAGATCATTTTGTGTGAGACGTTCTGATCTTAGCTTTGAATAGAATTGCTTAAAACAATTTGAGAACATTTCCGAAAGTAAACTCCGCTGGGTAGCAAATAGTTCACAAATAATTTCCAAGTTTTTCCATGAGAGTTTGGAAGTGTGGAAAGAAAATGAATGAAATGACGTCATAATCCCATACTTCAAAATATTTATCATAAACTATTAACTCTAATATAGTACCATAGGCGATGATTAATGTTCCTTTATCTGTCTTTCAAAAATATAGTATGGCCAATTTTGGGAGGAGTTGAGTTTGAGAAATACTTGTTTCAGTTCCAATTTTTTCAAATTGGGTAAAAAAACTAGGTCTTACATATTTTATGTAAATATAAATAACTTGTCATAAAGATAAGAGAAACATACGTATAATACATTTTTGCATCGTCAGCAGCCAGGTGAAAATTGCGAGGGCCTGGTACGTGAACCCGGGACTTCCTGCTCTGTCCGCAGGTGTGCTGCCCATTGCACCCTTCAGCGCGACTCCCGAAACCTGTACCCAACAACGATTATATCTGTTCCGGCCAACCTGGGTCACATCCCCATTCAGGGGTTAAGTGATCACAGGCGGCTCCCATGCTGGGAGCACTTGAACCTGGTTTGCGCGTACCTACGTGTCGGATAACATTTTTATCTCACAACTTCCTACTCGTGGGGGAGTGTTTGCATCGTCAACGACGAGGAGGAAATTTTAACCCAGTTCTAGACCCAGTCAGTCGCAATTTTCGCGTGGCCGTTGGCGATGCAAACACTCCTCCATGAGTAGGTAGAACTCCGAATTTGTGAGATCGAATATATTTTTGCTTTTGTATTTTGATTTTTTCCGCGACCTTTTTTTTCACAAAGGAATTTGTCACATCTAGCTCATATTTGGTTTGATGAATGATTGCATTACTTTTCCTGCATTTAACTTGTAAACATTATTTACTAATTTACAATGCCATATAATAATAAATTTAATAATAAATTTATTGTCAAAAAACAGTACAAACTGCGTATGACCACGTGGAGGACAATAAACTAATTTACTCTCCGGAAGCAAGCAAGGGATGTATTCCATC
>NNCF01140343.1:15563-37706 GCA_002313205.1 Laupala kohalensis
CCACTCTACTACTCAGCAGGATGATGGAAGCGAAGACGCTGCGCCTAAACCATCGGTGTTGGGTTGTTTAATACAATAACACTGTTTTACCGCGACACAAATGTACGTATAGTCACTATTTTCGTTCAGTTCGACACTCTAAAGCACTTTTAATACGTTAGAAAATCACCGCGTTATCCTCATCACAAAGCATTGGATTGCCAATAACGATGACACATATCGTTAGACTTTCCAGGGCAACACCTATTTCTGACTGGTAACGAAATGTGGATTTGGAGTTTAAACCTTCAGCCAGCGAACTCAATTCAATAAAATGAATGATGAGTAGATGAAGTGTAAAACAATTAATATGTAGAGGTAATGAACTTAACTATTGTAATGAATAATTAGTTGATTACACTAATAATAAATATATAGAAAAATCGTCAAGGTAAAGATTAAATAATTGAGGAAACGCGAAGGAAGGGTCGAGGCAGAGGTGCTGCCTTAGGGCGCTCAGAGGAAAGTGGAAGGGGGGAACGGTCTCCATTGGGGCGCGTGTTAGGATGCCGAACGCAGGGCAATAAACCAAGGGTTGGTGTCTCAACATGCGGCGTTGTTATTTTTGCGGGGGCCGAATCTTAAGAAAAGAAAATTATATAACTGTGAAAAATAATTGATCAGACACGCTGTCAAGATGTAAATGGAAGAATGGGAGATTACTTTTAGAAATTCGGGAGGAAACTTCGAGCTATTCTCGGTGACAGATTGATGAACATATGAAGAATCGTAGGAAAAGATGTGGAAAGTTGTCCACGAAAAGAATGGAGGTCTGTTGAGAGATACCCTCGCCAGAAGGCAACTCCATTAGCAGCGCCGACGAGCGACGTGAGTTGAAGAGCTGAAACACTTAAGAAGGAGTGGGAAAGAACCAGGGATTGACTGTCGAGTCGTGTGGCTCACGTGTTCGCAATGAAAGTGACGGAGGACAAAAATAATGGAATGGGGGAGACGTCTCCGTGAAAGAAATTTTGGGGTATGGAATGAAAGGAGGTGTTAGTAACAGGGAACAGACGCGTTAAAAATAAAGCGTTATTGACAGAATGAAGGGGAATGAAAGTGGCTTTCCAAAATTAAATATATTGCCTTGTGAAAAGCTTTGGGTTACGGATCTGGGAAGTGTCATAGAGGGGACTTGGATGGAAAAATACTTAAGTTCGGAGACAAGTGGCAATAACACTAACATCGCTATTCGCCCTAAATAAAAAATACGTCACGGCATGCCAAACCAATCAGAGGTAAGTCATGTGATGATAAGGTTGTCATTTTATTGATTGCAAAGACTCGCTGACGTCATCGGAGGAGTCAGTTTCTAAATTTTTGGGTCCCGAACAGGGAATGTGATTATTTAAACAAGGAGCAACGATGAGTTGAACTTACATCTTACTCAGATTTTAATCACTTACTGGCTCAGAGATACGTACAGTTTTTACTGACGTACTTAGAGACTTGTTTACTTAAGATATATTCATCTCTTTCGATTCATTAAGTACTTCAGTCGGAGTGCGGCTGAATGATCCTAGTGATCTTTCCATTTTATACTACTTTGAATACTCCATAATCAGTTTGATCATCTACGGGTTTTTCTGTTGGCCGGTATGCAACGAACCATTTAACTTGGGTTCAATTGCAGTCTTTTGATTTAATTAGTTCGGCGCGAGTGACGTTCGTCTCGTTGTGAAAGCATTCATTACGTGAACGATGAACTATTTGTTTAAGCGGTAAATGGCAACGAACTACACTAGAGTCATTACTCGGTGACATCCTCGTCAAGTTGTGCTGGGTGATGACGTGAGTGGCATCTCACATTCCACGCTGAGGTCTACAATTGAGATCGGCTGTAGAGAAGCGTACGAAGGACGACATCTGGGGATGGAGCTGAATGGAAGCGGGAACCTGAAGGCGACGGCGCATGTTAATGACCATGCGAATCAGCGGCGTTTTGTAGCTGGAGTCCACGCTTTCTGCCAATGAGCTAAATGTATGAATTGATGCGTGCAGTGCGCTGTCAGCATTATCAAGTGCTAATGATTCATGACGACTTGCGTGTGACAAGCCCAAGACTTTTGTGGCGCAAAATAACTGTCAATAAATAATTATGATAATGATAAACGGTCCAAGGCAAGTGCGTTTTCTCTGTAAAATGTGCATTGCATGATGATCACTAACTTGAACTTTCGGTGAACTAGTTTGATGCCTAAAGTGATAAAAAAGGGAGCAGATATAGCGTGTGTTATTGAATGGTGTTGAGATTTGTGCATTTTGGGAGAAATTTTGATAGGGGAATGTGTAAGTGTTATATTTTGAAGAGCAGTTTACGAGTATTATGGAGTGTAATTTTTGTAAATAAATAATTAAACCAAGTTTCATATATGTTGTGTTTTCTGTATGAAGAATTTGTGTATGTTTCACGAAAATAAAATGAGCCGAAACCCCGACTTTTCTTTTATTTAATGTGTTCAGGGGCAACTCAAACATTTCAGTGTAAACTGGCTGAGAGGGCTAAGTAAGTAGTGTTTTTAGTAATCATTTGAAAGATCGCAAGTAAATTCCATTATAGTTGACACTGCAATCTCTCTGAAAATTTATATTACACTATTTGCCATAATTTTTTTTTGGAATTATTATGAATGTATTTTGTTTAGCTAATTTGGAAAATTATGTTGATTGAAATAATTTCTTGGTTAGAAATGAAAGTTTGGAGTTCTGGGGGTTGCTAGTAAAAAATAATTATTTGAGTATTTCCTTCTATCTGTACGCAATCTTGAGAAGATTGTGTACATTATATCTGTAGATAAATTCAGAGAAATGGTCTCTAATGACCTCGATGTTGACGAGCCNTCTTCGAGTACTTTGATCGAATTGATAAAATAACCAATCAAAAGTTCGTGCTAATCAACCGTTTCATGGCGTGAGAACTCCTTGGTGGTCAACCACATTAAAAAGAAACTGAAAATAATTGGCAAGCAGAAAATTAAAACTCATTTTATTGATACTCAAGTCTCATTGTATGATCTGAAGTTACCTTATCAGTCTTGTAATGCCGTATGTTGAAGACAAGATAGGAATTGATAGCATTGGCTATAAGAAATGGAAAGGTAATATCTGAAGATACCTTTCACCTGTTATCACCTTCTGCGTTCGTGCTCCGCTTTCGCACTTTCATACATTTTATTATTCCCTTTCCACTCTGAGCCTTTCCTCTCGTTGAGAAATTCGTTGAAACGTAATAAAACCTTGGAGCTTCTTGGCCTCCTCGTCTGACAGCGCGCCGTCAGAGATATCAAATGCATTCGTAATACTGGTGACACAAATGTGCTTTTTCGAGAGAATGACATCGGAGTAAGAGATATTACGCAATTTGCCCAGTGCCTAGATGAAAGAGATCTTTTTCTTTTTACTTTAAAAGGTGTTATACTCAAGTTACCACGAAAACAGTAAAAGGGATGATCTCATTTTCCTAATTTATACAGAAAGAAGAAGGAATAGTCTAAAACACGTTTTAAAAAGCACATCGTTGTATCTGCGCTATTCTTGCTTACGTCAATATATTATACTTTTGCATATATTTCTTCCGTGTACCCTACACGTAGAAAAGATGTGATAAATTTCGGTCAGGTGAAAATAGCGACGAGTCGGGAATCGAACCCGGGACTCCTGCTGTTATAGCACGGGTGTTAACCACTACACCACCCATCATCTTCCGCAACTGTACACAATTTAGGATTCGGTAGGAATGATGTACAATTGTGAAAGGCGAACGGGTGGTGTAGTGGTTAACACCCCTGCGATCAAAGCAGTAGTCCCAGGTTGGATTCCCGACTCGTCACCAGTTTTACCTTACCGTAAGTTGTCACTATAATACTTTTGTTTTACCTTGAATCCTGTCTCGTTTCTCTGTCATCTCATTGTGCATCACACTAGTCGCTCTATATACTTTGTCAGTACGATCTGTACCACATATTGTCAATTTTTCCAATTTCGACTTCGAAGAATTCATGCGAATACCATTCACCCTGGATACCGAACGAGGTATAGATTGGAACTACTTTCGACACTGAAAATATTTTAAGAGCGTTTTTTACTTTTTTACTGAATTTTGACCGTGTGTCAGTGATTCGATTATAATGATAAATAAGTCGATCTTGATGGACGATGGAAATTTCTTTTTTCTGCTTTTCCGTCCAAACACTTTGTCCTTGGAATGGGAGGAATGGAAGTGCAAGTTTATCCTATTGTTTTCTATATTTCGCATTGATTTCCTTGTTACGGAACCTGTCTTCTTGTTGAGACGAATTGAATGAATAAATTGAAAAGTGGGATAGTTAGCTTCATTAGTAAGGTTGTGTTCACTAGTGTACATTGGTTATTTTTTTTTATTGACAATGAATATTAGTTACTTGTTGGTTCTTTACTTCAAATTATGAAACATGTACGTCAAAATCATGTGGAAGGAACACGATATTGTATGGACAAACGATTTATATATATATATATATATATATATATATATATATATATATATATATATATATATATATATATATAATATAACAATAGAGGATAAGGTATATAAAAAGATCTTTATATTTTTGATAAAATATCTTCTAATAGTATTTTTATGTATCTCATTATTATTAAAGTAAATTGAAAATGGGAAATAAAAATGATACTATTGAACTGGAACAGCACAGGAACCCAATCCAGATATTTGTGTGGCAGTCGCGGAGATCACAATGCAGCGAAAGGTGATGGTTTCGACAGCAAATAACGAGACGCCCGTCTTGTGTCGTTTCACGGCTGCCGCGTAGTACACACAACCTTTCTCCACACAGAGCCCCAATTACGGGAACGAGCTGCTCTGCGAACAGAGTGCAGGACTCAGGAGCGAAGTGGAGGGGGAAGAGCGAGAGGGAAACGGAGAACTCCAACGATGCAGTTTTTCACTTGGGAAATAATAGGAGAAAGCAGAAGAAATAAATTGTATGATTTTATTTAAAATAATAATAATAATAATAACTATAACAAAAATCCCTTCATTATGTGTCGAGGCTGAAGCCATCACACCTGCTCTTCCTCCCGATTATTATTTACAAACATGCAACACAAATAACATACACATACAATATTATAAGTTAATAAAACATTCATACAACACAAATAATTCATACATGAACAACAATAATGATAACTGGAGGATAAATTCTACTTTACTCTGGGGTAGCAATCTAGGGATCGTCCCGGCATTTTCCTTGAGCAATCGAGGAAATCCCAGAAAAACCTCAACTAGGATGACGGTTTAGTACTGAACACAGATTATACAAAAACTTGAAAAATAAATGACTCTAAATTATAGAATTATACGTATCGAAAAAATGCACAAGAAAAGTTACAAAATAAATGTTACACAAAAATACATAATAAAAAATTCATTTCAGTTCCAAACTTTTATTAATACAGAAATAATAGAGTAGGAAACTTGCCCAAAGTACGTAGGAGGAGCTGACGAAACTATTCTTGGTAAAAAGGACTCAGATTTCATACGAAATATTCCCTGGATTAGTGCTGTCCAACGTATCGTGGCACACAGGCCATTTTCTATACACATTCGACTGATCGTACTGCAGAGCAGTGGGCGAGCGTTGATTCGACGACGAGGAGGAACGAGTTGATTGGCTTCCAGCTGCGTGTTATTGTTACGCGTCCAACATACTTCTGCAGCAACTTATTGGCACCAGCTGAAGCTATGAAGAGTCAAGATCGGGGTTGAATGTTAGAAAGATAGGATTCTCGTCACTTTCTTTCAACTTCCAGGAACAAAAACTCTGCCATCGAAGAATTTTCTGTACCCGGATCGGTCCAATTTATTATTTTCCCCCTCTTTATCAATCGTAAGTACATTAACGCCGTAAGTTCTTCGTCACTATTTCTTGTTGAAAATATTTTTCCCAACTTATCGGACGGGGTATGGTCACACGTCGATCCGTGTTTGAGCTCTGGCGATGACGTCATCAAAATGTTTGTCAAAGAAGCAGTTGCAAACTGCGTGTGACGACGTGAAGGACAATAAACAAATTTACTCTTTGGAGGGAAACAAGAGACCATGCCATCAATTTCAATCAAGGGCTCTAAAACGGGGCGGATTTCAGCGCACTCCTTAGATAAGAAAAATTGTTCGCTATGTGTCATATCTACAGAATACCAACAAATTTGTATTTAATAAAATATAAAAGAGATACAAGTACGTTTTATTATTGAATTATAGGTTATTCGGAACGTATTGTTTATAAACAGTAACTATAAAAATTACCCTAAATTCGTGATTGTTTATTACGAGAGCTTGTATGTAAAATCCTCCTCTACACGAATGAAATTTTGGAGTACTGAGAAGTAGTCAGCTGACCAACGTTTCCACAAATATCTTAAGTGGATTTTCAGAGTCATGTACTTTTACGTAGGATAAAGACATTTTTGGTCGTCTTGGGTCAGGGGTAAATTTTTTAAGAGATGGCCTGTTATCAGATGCTGTGGAGTTATAACATCCACGTCAACATCACTTGTAGACCGGGTGAATCAGGGACGATAATTTAGGCAGACTTTTATTGTTGATAACAATATACGCAATTCTAGGAAGGATATCACATTTTGCCCTAAGGTCCGCCGCAAATGATATTTCAAGGATTTGATAGCTGCTTCGACCAGACTGTTCCTATGAGGACTGAATGGAGAGCAGAAATTCTACTGAGTATTGTGATTACTAAAAATTGATTCGATTTCCTCTCGATTGTCTTTTCTTGAAATGAAGCTTAGAAATTCTGCGATGTCTTAACTAGCATCAACAAAGGTTCTAGCGTTGTCAGACATGATTGTCTTGAGAAAACCGAACCTTGTTAGACATGTAATGAAGTGTTTGGTGTTGAGAGATTCTAGTGAATCCAAACATTCTACCTTTGAAGAAAGACGGATGAAATCCGATATATAGGCCTTCTCAACAGCCTTGGATCGCAGCAACCCCATGTGAACATTTAACGGTCCTGTGAAGTCCACCGAAACATGAGAAGCATGAGGATAGTGTAACCCGAGTTACTGGCAATTCACCCATTAATTGTTGGACTGTTTCTCTTTTAAGTTTAATACAGGTTAAACAGCAATTTTTTATTATCTTTACTAGTTTGTTCAGCGATATTATTAAAAAACTTGGATTTTATGGCAGAACTCAGCATGTAGATATCTCAAATGAAAAACTTATGCAATTAATTCACACAAATGGTTATCGTACGTTAATATTAAAAGATGTTTTGTAACCTTCCTCTCACTCTTGTCAAACCTTGACCATCAATAAAAGGAAACAATCCAGTTAACGTACCACATTTTGGTAGTTCTTTTTCTGACTTAAATGCGTTTATTTCATGATGAAAGACATGGGACTGTACCTCCCTAACTCTTCGTTTTATCGATTGATTTAACAGAGTGACTGATAAGGGATCTAAGTTCTTGGCCTCTTTTGTCATTGTAGCTCTACAACTCTGAATGAATCGGGGGCAGTAATCAATAGTTCTAATAAGAAAATGATACTTTGGAAATCGCGCTATCACTTTAATTAAGTAAGATTTTATTTCTTTTTTTCCGACAACTTCATTAACGAGCGCTGAATACTTTCTGATAAGGTTACAGAATTTGTTTCATCAGACATTTTGACCATGTCCTGGACATTTTCTCTTCCCAGATTATCGGGGCCATATCGACACAATACGGAGCTGATCAGAGCGACCACAGACATCCCAGGGGCGATGAAAGGTCTGCTGGATTCTGGCAACCTTTCACATGCGACCAATCCACATCTCTAGACAAAGGTTCTAATGATCCGAATACGATGAGAAACAAACAGCTCTGTTTTAGAATTTTCAATCTTTATCCAGGACAAGACAATAGTACTATTAGTATAAACATAAATGTTTTTAAAGAAAATGGACGGATTCATTCTCACCCTGTCGACAAGTTTGACTAGTAGCACTGCTCCACACAAGTTCAACTTTGGGATAGTTACATTTTGGGAGCAGGGGGCCACCCTAGCTTTAGAACACAATAAGTTGCATGCCTTAGTGCTACCATTCCGAGAAACGATGTAGATGACACAATCATACGCTCTAGGACCTGCGTCAGTGTAACAACGCAAGGAGAAGGTGGTCGTACAACCAGGCGGAATAAAACACATTTGGAATACACTTCAACTCCTCTGACAATTCTTCCCACTCTTCCTGAAGCTCTCCTGCGATCGGAACATCCTACGGTAGCTTAGCCTTCCACAGCTTTTGAATGAACAATTTGAATCTTATTGTTACTGGGCTCAAAAGTCCATTTGGATCGAAGATCATACTGAACACTTAAAATCTTTCTTTTGGTACATCCTGATGGAACATGAGAATGTTCGAGTTTCCCACACAGACTCAAGGTATCATCTTTAGGATTCCATTTTAAGTCAAGAGTTTTTACGTTGCCTTCGGCTTTTAAAATCAATGGTGATTGCGCAAAGGTTTCTTTAGAAAAATATGAAAAGAAATTCTGAACTATTGCTAGTCCATTTTGTTAGAAACTGACCCTGTGTCTCGTTTACTTGTTGAGCTATGCTTACCTGTGCTGATTGGACATCATGACCTCCGCTCAATAAATCATCTACATAAAAATTATATTTTACAATTTCTTACGTTGTAGTCATCTCTTAACATCTCTCTTCCTTCATTAGATTATGGTTTAGTGGAAGAGTAGGAGTCATGGTCTAAACCTCACAACAAGACATGAGAATAATAATTATTATAAGAGTTATTAATAATAATAATATATAATAACATATAATAATATATTAATAATGAAATCAAAGTATCGATGTAAGACGGCGTCACGCTGGACAGAGTTATGACAATAATAATAACGATAATGATAATAAAATAATAAATCTTATATCTATACTCCATGTACTAATACGTATATGCGTAACGCGGAAGTGCGTCTATCTGTTTGTTGCTTGGTCACGATTAAACCACTGAACGGATCGTGATAAAATTTACAAGGAGATAGATGTCCAAGATAAACATACGCTAACATTTATTTTTAAACTGTGTGATAATAAAGATGGAAACTGTCTTTGACAATAAATGTAGATATAATCGGGGAAAAAGAGTTATATTCGGTTACGCTGCCTAAACGGTTAGAGATAAGAGACAACTATAGACGGCAGTAATGTTCGCCTCAGCACTACAAAAAAGTCCGCGACAGCATATATCTTATGAACAATAGAAATGTTAAAATACTTGAATTTAAGAGAGTAATTTAAGTAGGAAAAAATCAATTATCATCAAATTTAATGAATTATTTGTTTTTGTTTTTTTTGCATTTAACAAAGATAAAAAAGTCTTTAAATCCTAAAATTTCGACAAATAGTTTAGACTTTAGAAGAATTTTAATGCAATTGTGCAGCTGCGTCATGTCTCGGAAGTGAAAATGTGACCGACGCGGCTTCCTCGAGACGGTGTAGAGTATTGTATTGAATTTGTGTTATTATGAATTTGAACAATTAGGGTGCCGTACATATTTAAAAAATCGATAATAATTTTTTTTTTTGTTCTTTCAATATAAATATATTTTAATTTTTCCTGAGTAACAGATGACAAGTCTAAGAAGAATCCCGGGCAACGACGGTTAATCATTGGACAAGGAGAGATTTGTGTTAAGAGAATAGTCAGAGGAGAAAGTGAGAGAAGGCTGTTTCGAGGTGTGGTGTGTGTGATACGTGGGCGGAAGGTGACAGGAGGTGAGCGCGTGACAAAGAGGTGTCGCTGTCGCCTTCAGTGGAGCTCAAGAGACCTCAGGCAATTACCACTATACTACTCAGAGACGCTCCACACGACACGCTACTGCATATGCACACCCAGCAACAATCCGATGAACGTAGATATTCTCTTTTCCGCTCACTACCAAGGATCAAACTTTATACATATTCTTCTCTTTACGATATAGTCAAAGTCAAACTCTACCACAACAAGCCTCGAAGGTGCCCAAGGGGTTCGGGGAGACTACAGCACCGCAATTACTTGACCTCGGTTCTAGGAGGAGGAGATGTGGTCAGTTTGATCCCAGCATAGGCCATGATACTCATTTTACAGCAGGCCAAGTGAGCCTAGGAGTCAGTCTAGATGTTGAGATGTGATGAAAATTCCCCACGTCACCGGGGATCGAAGCCTGACCATGTAGCCAGCAACTTAGCGCTCTACCCACTGATTCCTTTAAGATATAGTAGGATTCCTAAAGTATGAATGAAAGTAAATATGCGAAAAAATATTGCACAGAAACTTTTCCAATGGTAATTAATTATGAAATACAATGGTGAACAAATCGTACATTCTAGGAAGTTCTGGCACAACTCAGAAATTCTTATGATCAATGTCGCATTATACCTGTTTTCTGTGCCCCAACAACAACATTTCTGCAAATGGTTACGACTCCTATCTCGACTGGTTCTTATGGGGCAACTGTATTTTAAAAAGTTATTAGCCTCAATGTTTCAAGGAGGGATAACAATGTTGCATTAGTTTAGTTGTACAGGATGGGCAAAATAAAACATGTCCCGAATAGGAATATAATCCTGACACGGAATTGCCCCTTGTTAATAAACAGGAGAACTGTCCATTACAGAAAATGCTGGAAATGGTCATTGGTGACGTCGATGCGACAACCGGTAGCTGTCTCGTTCTGCGCGCGCTCTGTTCCGAGTTCTTTGTTGTGTCATTTCGTTCGGGTGAGTGAGAAATGCCCCTCTTGTGACTCAGGTGGCAGCGTTCTTTCCAAGTCATCCCGGGTTCAAATCCCGGTGGGGCCACAAAAATATTTGTAGCTTTTCACATGAATGTCCCAGTTCATATAGCTGTGACCACTGAAAAGCGAACCTCTTCCTAGTATCAATAACTCTAACTATTACTAACCCCTCCACGTGGGCCAAGTTGTTGGTAAACCCAGCTAACTTGCCCACCTATACTAATACCATTCTACCCTCCTACCTCCTATCGCTCCACGTAGAAAAGCTTCAATAGCACTAAGCTACATTTCCTCCCATTTACAAATACTACAATGGAAATGCGGACGTGTGTAGTGACTAGTTGAATGCAACACAAAACTCAAATAATTCTCACACACTGGAAGAAGTACCACAGAATATTGAAAACACTGTTCCTGCTATCTCTTAAGCAGACCTGCTGCGCCTACTTCACAGTTATGATAAATCGTGCACATTGCTGCTTCGACATCAACGGTGGCCATTTCCAGCATTTTCTGCGATGGGCAGTTCTTCTGTTCATCAACAAGGGTAAATTCCCTGCCAGTCTTACAAATATTTTCTGGACCAGTTTTATTTTACCCACCCTGTGAATAGATGTGTTTATTTAGTACAAAAGTAAATGATAAACATGAAATACTCTTTCATTCTTAATATTACAAACACTGAACGAAGTCATTTCTAATGAGCAAACAATTTATGTTTTGCAAACTAATATTACCGACATCTAACAAGTCTAATTTCACGCTTGATTGAACTTTCCCTTGAGCGTAAACATCGTCGTGCAATGCATTTTTTTTCGAGCGTTCTTGACACCGCTTTGAAGTTTTTCTGTATATACTTGTAAATTACAATGTTCACACAAGAACCTTTATGGTATTGAACAGTAAACAATCAAGATTTGTTCGCATGTAATAATCAGTTTTTGTATTTACTCCAGTTTTTTGCGCTATGATGAGCCTAATATCCATTGGTGACATGCGTTCAGGTTGTGTTCGAGTAAAAGGATTTATTTGTGAATCAAATAATGAGTGGATATGTTTTTTTTATTATACATGAAAAATTATTTAATTGTCTTATTAATTATTCAGCTGCGAAACTAAGAGCTTACCAAATTTTTATTTCTATTTTATTGCGTAGTATGAATTTTGTATGATTCTAATATTACAACTGAGATATAATATTTTTTTTCTTTTTTTGCAGGTGAGTTGAAGTATTTAAACAAGTCTCGTACAGAATTTGTAAGTACATTGTTTGATTTACATTTGCCTCACATACAAAATATTTGGCCGAGACTCCTTTAAATTTCATTTTTGGAATGTTTTATGAAAGAAAAATAATTAAAGAAGCGACAATGTGTTGTTTTTTATACGTTACGTTTTAGTTGATCATTGATTTTTTTTTACATTACAATCTATTGATGAATATAATTTGTTATTTTGTAAGGTTCTTTGCTTCTCTGTGGAATACAAACTTCTTGTTGATTCACAAAAATTTAAACTCGGTTACAGTAGGCCTGTAACCGAGTGACTAGGAATCTATATCGTTTTCTCTTTCTCACTCAAATCCTCATGTATTGTAGCTAGTAAAACTCCGATTTAATTTTTAAAAACTAAGAGATGTTACAGTAGTGTAATAGTGTAACACACAACCGATTGACGTAGTATTTGCGTAGGTAGAATGAAATCATTAAAATATCTCAAAACGGAGGAAATAAACAGATTGATGTGCACTTATTGTGATTTCAACTTGAAAACCAACCTCACCGGCCATTTAAATGAAATAATTGCAATTGTAATTGAGGATGTAATACATTACGTCTCACGAAGGAAACATTTATTTTTCTAAAAATAGACCAACTTTTTAAACGTTTATTTTGATTTGTAGTAAATTGTCTACAAAAGTACTTCACGTCACCAGACATTTGAGGAAGTTACTTAACTTTTCCTGAGATGAGATGCAAAAATTACGAAACCGTTGAGGTCAGCCGCCATGTTTATGCATTTGTGTTATTATGCATTTCAAACGAGTCACGGGAGTTCCTGAATATTGTTTATACTATATTATTAACTGTTAGAGATAAATTAAATCAAGTTTATTCATATTGTCGTGTTTTAAACCAATAATAATAATAATAATTGAAGTTTATTTCCCAGTTATTTACAAACAGTTATATACAAAGTTTTATAAAAGTTATACAATTTTTTTACAAAAGTTACATAATAGTTACACAAAAGTTCTTCTAAAACAATAATAATTATGATAATGTTTACAGAAACACTTGCTTTGGTTAACATGTATACAATTTATTTTACATGTATTTATATGTTTATATAAATAATAATAATAATAATTCTTTATTGACCATAAGAAGTACAGAAAATATATACAAAAAATACATTCTTAACATTCAACATTACATTATTCTAAATTACATTGTCCACATACAAAATTACAGTATTAACATCTACTGAAATATATTTTATATTCATCTATAATATGTTATTAATAAACAATTTTTATATTCATTTGATTTTATACAATTATGTCCAACGTATTATCATAACACTATCTTATTAAACTTCTTTCGTCTTTTAATTCTCTTTTTCTCTTTAAGTTCTTTCGAACTTGTCAGAGAGAGTAAAAATTACTTACTTTTTATTCTTTTCTAACTACTACTACATCATTCACTTTTCCTTAAACAATACTTAACTCTTATAATTAAATATTATCACTCTTTCAATATAAAACAATTCCAATATAAAACAATAACAAAACCCAACTTTTACAATTGAATATAAACAATACCACTCTTAAAATATACAATATAGTTGTTCTACATTATTTTATTCCTTCATTCTCTCTCATTTTTTAAAAACTTTTTCTTTCTCAACTAACCACTCTTTCAATTTTCTTTTTAGTATAAATTTTGATTGAATTTCAATTAAATCATCAGGCAACTCATTTAATAATTTAGGAACTATAAAATTTCTCATTCTTTCACCATATCTATTAAAAGTATTTGGAATCAAAAAATTATATCTCTTCCTCATTCCATAATTATAATCACTTTCTTCCCCAAAAATTCTTTCAAAAATTTTTTAATATACAATTTGAAATTCATACAACTCGCGTACAGTCATAATTTTTGTTTCTCTAAACCAAGTCTCTTTTCCACTTTTCAACAGATTCAATTTTTCCGCAAGACATCTAACACTTTTATTTTGTATACTTTGTACCAAGTCTAAATGTGTTTTTGCTGCTACACCTCAAACTCCTATTCTATATCTTATAATCGATTCCACTAGTGCATAATATACCATTCTAAAAGTTTCATAAGATACAAATTTTTTTATATTCATCATTTTCCATGTGCAAAATCTAATTTTTTTACATACCTCAAGAATATGCTCCCTCCAATTTAAGTTTTTGTCTATTACTATTCCCAAATATTTTAACTTATTAACCTCTTTTATTTTATTTTTGCATTTACATTTTAGAATTTTTTCATGGATACAACATCTTTCATGAATAGTGATGTTAATCGGCTCCCTTGGTGTGTGCGATGTCGTTATATGTATCCCTTTAGTTTTCTTTTCATTAATAACCCTCTATCATGACACCATTTCTGAAAAGTACTAAAATCATTTCTTAAGTTTTGCTCTGCTATCTTCTGATCCTTATTAACTGAAACTATTATTTTATCATCTGCATATATAAAGTAATCACAATGTTTGAAACATACTTTTATATCATTCACCTATATCAAGTAAAAAATTGGTCCTAAATAACTACCCTGTGGAATACCCATGTTTAAAAATTTTCTTTCACTTTATTGTTTATTTATTCTTAAAGATCTTCCTTTTAAGTAATTTTGAAAAACTTTCAAACTATGACCCCTTATCCCTATCCTTTCTAATGCTTCTAATAATTTGTCATGATTCACCACATCATATGCTTTAGAGAGATCAACACTTAGTGCCAATACATGATTTCCTTTGTGCAGCTGTTCATTCATCAACTCCATCAAATCTTCTAATAAATCACCCGTTCCTCGATTTTTCTGATATGCATNATTCTTCTAAATAATTTTCATTCTTTATCCGTATTACCCTACTGTTTTCATCCTTCCTCATAAATATTTTCCCCTCCTTAATCCATATGAATCTATAATTAATTTGCTTTGCTCTGTTTTTAGCTTTGCATAAAAGATCTGCATTAAATTTTGTCAAAGCCTCATTAATATAAATTCTTTCTTTCCCTATATTTCCTCTTTATGCTTTACGCTGCTTTTAACAGAAATAAAGAAAATTTTAATTTACCAAACCACGTCACACGAATGGTACGTCTTATACGTATATGAAAAATTCAAAGATTCTTCACTTAAAAAGCACTTCTGCTAATGATATTTTCAATCTTTTACTAAGCACTAAAATGCAGACATGATTTTAACAAAAAAGTTTCTTCACTTGTCCAAAATTCACAAAAAAGCGGAGCTCACTATCACAGCGTCTGTCTTATTGTAGTAGTATTAATAATACTAATACTACTAATAATAAAGAAAACATTTGTACAGCTCCGTGATTTGACTAACTTGGAGTGATGACTGCTCCCACCTTAAATGGACGAGACCTGGGTGCGATGTGGTTATGAGCCTCGTCACGAAACCTTCGCTGACTCATCCCCATCCAGACCACTCAAAGGGCCACAGCCTGCAGCCAGCGACAGTCAGTCAACACCACCTAACACAGATGGCGCTGATTCAGCACGGCTTTGGAGACTTCGCGCCGAGTCACTCTTAGACCTTGTCTAAACGGAAAACTTAACCTCATTCTCGGATAGGAAGAAAAGATCGTATTTTAAAATTTAGAACTAGGAAATTAAAAATCCGATGTTAGCAAATTTTCATTTCTCAATAGAACTATTAAAAATTTGAATTTAATACTTCCATCAATTGTGAAAAAGATTTCGATCTCTGCATCTATTCGTAAGGCAGGCAAGTTGCGAAAGAAAGTGTGTGTGAAGTGATAAGAAGACCCTGTGTGAATCAGAAATGGAGGAAAGAGAAATAGGAAAGAAGTGAAGTGAAGAAAGGTGCTCTAAAATGAGTCGCCTGCCGGAGTCAACGGGTAAAATTCAGTTCTATGCATTGATCTGATATTATTTGCAAACTTTATTGTATTTTCCTATATTTTGCCACCGGGCAAAAGCCACCCATTTGCAGTTAAGAAATATTATTAGTATTATTATTATTTAGTCGCCCGTGTGTGCAGTATAGAGAATATAGGCAGCCAAATATCTATGGCCGTAATAAAAAAACAACAACAATAAAATGAACGACCGTGAATGAAACAGTGGTGACGTCACTTCCAAACTGCAAACGTTTGAGATAGACAAATTCTACTTTTCACTATCTTTGTGCAATTTTTACCTTATTCATAATTGAATTTTTTTATAACTTCTATTTTTTATAGGATATTTTATTATCATAAATTCCCTGTAAAAGACAAAAGTACATGTGGATGGTTCAGTGCATAGCAATTGTGTTTGTTTCATGAATTTCAAACAAGTACGTAAAATAGTGCTCTTTTGGTATCAAACAACATCAGTTATTTTAAGCGCAATGCACACTAGAGCCCGTCGCGCTCATATCACTATCTCTGTTTAGCCATCATGTCATGAAAATCCTGTGTGCCACAGGTTCCCTGTAGGATACATCTGGAAATAATTCAAGAGCTCGCGCATTTTAATTAACACATGAATGCTGAAATCCTAGGACTGTTTCGTTTTTCGTACCATACACGTAAGTGACGAGAAGAGAAACAAAACATGTGATATTGTCGAGCTGTTCCTTTCTGGTTTTACATTCTGACTTTGAGCATTATCTCCACCTCTGTTGATAATATTTTATGCAAAAATTGTAAAGAAAAAAAATTTGTTCAAGAGAAGTGATTGCTCATCCTATCATTGTATCTAATATTTTACAAATGTGTTGAATGTAATGTAGTAATGAATGGAAGATTAACACTCTGAATGTGTAAATAATTGAATAGCACAATTAATTCTCTTTTTAATCGCAATTTTTTATTGCGCGCGTCTTTGTTGCGACTTTTAGAGCATTTAAATTAACATTTGTTAATTTTAATAACAGCGTAATACCATTCGCATTATAATACCCATGTTTTAAATCTAAATCTATAAATAACAATGTTATGATACAGGTGTCTTTATAATTAGGATTCAAAACCTTTCATTTACATTCTCATGATTCAAGTGTATAACATTTGTATTGTATTCCGACGTTTGTATAGTACGTTTCAGATGAAGTTGCTGAATAGGTTCAACCGGACTGATGAACCTCGTATTTTTTCAACAATGCAATGCAACACGACCGTTTTTGTTTTCTTTCACGTCGCATTTGCCATCATGATCGATTTATCGGGGATCGAACCTGTGACCACTCCTGTACGAGATGGCTAATTAATTACTCCAAAATCCACAAAAAATTCCTCGGTTTCGCTTCACAGAAAGCGATCTTGTTCAAATGTATGAGCCAGATCTTGCGTATATATGTAGTTGTCTCGGCACATTGTTGCTTTAACGAGACAATCTGTTTACCATAGTTTGTGATTTTTTCAACCGTTTAATTATTTTGAACTAATTTCATGAGATATTTTGATACTTTTCACACATTTTCATAACTGGCGTGCCTCTCTTAATTAACATATTTTATAAATTAAGAATTATATATAAAATATATATTATATATAACATATGAAGAATGATAATTTTGCACCTCACAGTTCTGAATATTGTGAACACATTCAGCGCAGGGAAACTTGCACTTCATTGCACAGTTGTACGTCCCTAGTTAATTGCATTATGCACACAGAGTTGCTGTGCGGTATGAGAGTTTGGAATGAGTCCGCAAATTTACGAAGTCTCGTTTGCCTTGATATATTTCTATTCGTTTGGTGGAGTAAGTGGTAATTCTTCAAGTCCATATTCCACAGAGTTTGGTCTCAAATCACACTTAGGACGAGAAAAGACATTTTTTGAAATGTGATACCATATTCTGTACATGATTATTCTAAAACCACGTTGAAATGCTTTTGTTGATAAAAATATAAAAAAATTGTATGAAGTCCTACTAAGGTCGTATGACGTGTTAAACTAACATTATTATTTCATCTCTACCACAATTTCATGCTCATAAGGTTTGCAAAAGCAGGAGCATGTGGAACCAAAAAATTTCCTGGACCTGAGAATCTGAACCGATCTAACAAAATTTATTATCTATGCTGTTTGTGCGGTAGTTAAAAACTTATTTTATAGAAGTGAAATTGGATGGGACTAACAAGGTGGGTCTTTCGTCAAGTTCTCTCGTATTTCCCTTCCATTCATCCTCTTTCTTTTATTTATTAATTCATCCGCCCATTTTCCCGTTTTCTTCTTTTATACATTCATTTGTTAAACTCTTAAAAGTAAACTGTATTGGGATAATTGTCTCTTATGTTGTCTCCGCAATCAAGTACACGAAAGAAAGATGAAGAAGGCACAAATAACTTTATAAGAAATTCATTTTTTTTCAAACACGAAAATCTTGCATTTTAGCGAGAATGTATCTTTTTCTACTTCGCCGACATTTTGCCGTATACCTACTCTTAAGAGTTAATACGTGCTTATTTCGATGTATAATATATGTGTTGTAATGTCTAAAGAATGTTAACTTTTTATTAACCATACATTTAGCTCAACATCTGAAATCTAATTGGTAGTAATATGAATGAAACATTTGTCATGCAGAATGAAACCCTGCATTATTTTTTAACGGAAATCCATTAGCAAGGAAAGTAGAACACTGTAAAAACAAATGGTTTTCCCGTAATATATTACCTGGAGACCGAATAAAATTTAGCCATGAACTATTGGACTGGGAAAAGGTATATCCCACAAGTTATTTAAAGTTACTAAACGACCAAGAAGTAAGAATTACCCGCTTCGTATTCCTAGCACGCACGAATAGATATAGCATTAAATGTCAATCCATAAATTCTTTCGTTTTTATGGTTCTCCCAGCCGGTGGGGGACTGGGGAAGGACATATAAGGTGGAGAGATTAAAGAAATCGTTTGGCAGAAATAGCTCCTTCCATGTACTATATACATCTCATACTATTTTAGAACCAACATTATGTATGCGTCTCATGAATTTCTTTTTGTGTAAAAATGAACTGCGGACTATGAGTTGCTACATGCAACTTCAATAAACTATAGTCTAAAAGAAATTTCAGGAGTACCATGTCTTCTACCGTAGTAGAGAATATGAAATTCTCGAATATGTTGAAGTGAATTGAAAGTGACTGCTTTGATGCTTTTACACTATCCTCAACAAAATCTTAGAAGATTTTAAAGTATCACATTTTAGGAAGGATATTTTCAAGCATAATATAATAATTTCTATTGGTTGTTGAAAACATCTGATGTAAAACGATGTTTATTTGTGAAATGTGTTGAGATATTGAAACAATTTAAGTCCCTTTTACTTAAAAAAACTTAAAAGAGAGGTGAACAATTAGTAATTTGAAGATTTGAGTATTAGAAGGCGTTGTATAATATTTTATACGTTTTGAGACAAAAAGACGTAGTATTTGTATCTTCTCACATAATAGAGAAATAATAATATTAATATAATAAATAATTATTTAACGTTCCACAAAGAAGAACGTGTCTTTCCAAGGTTTTTTTTATTCTGTAGCACCTAAGACTTATTTTTAATAAAAATTCGTTCCGTAGTCAAATTTAAAAGTTTTTTAAAACTTTTTAAACGACGTGACAAAATAAAGGAATAAAATACTCCCAGTAAAGCAGCAGTCGACGAGACAAAATCTTTTCAGAATCGTTTGCAAAAAACGCATCATTATTTTCACGCCTGTTTCTCTTCTTCCCGGAAGGGGACCTTTGCCACTTGGTCTTATTCATAACCCGAAGGCAGTTCTCGCAGTGAACGTTACATCAAACGCCTTCCTCACACTCCTTTATGCAACATTCGTCATTATTTGTTGATTTCATCAAAACAAAACAATAAATCAAAACAAAAGAAGAAAAAGAAACGCGAATCTTTTTCTTCTTTCCACGAGTTATCATTGTTTCTACGTGTGAAATAATTTGTTGGTTATCGGCGAGGTAACACTAATATTCATTTCTAGAAGAGTAAACGAAAGATGTGGGGTTTTCTACTAGTACAACTTTTTAGTCGTTAAATAGTATTTTCGCCAGCTTAGTTGGAATCATCAGTCTAAAATAAAATAAACAATGTTAAGGATATAAACTAGAAAAATTGATTGTTAAAATTATTAAATTACTTCATTTTAAATTAAATTAAGAGAAAATATAATAAGTTATAAAAGTGTTTTGAAAACAGGGAACAGAAATAATGAACAATGAATGAAGTGGAAAAGGTAATCTATTTGTTCATTCCAGAGAGAGAGATTCTCTTTTTATAATTCGTGTATATGGAAATTTTCCAAAATTAATCTCTTTCTGTATGTGCTTTCTATTTAACGGATGTAACGTTTTGATCAATAATATAAACTGGTTATTGATATTGGGTCGAGAGAAAGAAAGAAAAAATAACACTATTCCATACTGCCGACGTTTCGAAAATTTATATTTTCTTCTTCAGGGCTACTCACAACAACGTCTACAATTAGCCAATATTATAATTTTGTTGCAATAAGTTAAACACTGAATAGTAACCGAAGTTGGTTTGGTTATGATATTTCTTCGAACACTTCCCAAAAGTTTGGTAATTCATATTCTGTTAACTTTCCTGCTAACAGATTTAGTTACTGCGTGACAGAAACATTAATTGCCACTGAATTCGATTTTAATTGACTTGCAGGTAATTTAATTACAATGTGGAATTAATTTTTTAATCAGCAATTACTTTCTAAACGTACTAATTGATTGGTGGAATAATTAAGAAACTTAATGATGAATGCTCAACTTAGATCACATCTGCACCAATTAGAGCTTTTTAAAGTGTCAGTGTGTTTATAAAAGCAAATGTATTAGTTTTGAATTAGAGTATTTTCTACATTCTTCTATTTTGAAATATATATTTACCCAGCAATGAATAGGAGAAAAAAGGGCTCTAAAGACCTTGCCGTTGACGAGCATTAAAACCCCACAAAAAAAGCAGAAAAACATTTTACCTGTTCGTCCCCCTTTTCGTATCAAGTGTTTCTAAAGAAAATGTTTAATAGTGATATGACATTTATTATTTTCTGTTAGATGATATTTTGGTTAATGAAACAATTGTAATGTACAATAAAGGCAATACTGCGTAAATATCACGAGAGCATCCGAAACACTTCATCTGGGCTTCTTTTTATTTTGTGACTGATTGTATCTCCGTTTGCCAGATGAATGCGTTGAGTCCTGATTATTGATAAGTCTCTCAACGACGCGCAAAACGAACTGATAGAAACATGAAAAACGCATCCGCTAAGATATCTGGTATTTACGTCACTTCGATGTTCATTACAGAAGAGTGCATTGAAATCGACATGTTCCAAATACACGGAGATCAAATTCCGATTGATCGAGTTATAAAGTTTATTTATTCCAATTTCAAATGGAGAAGTCGTCATTCTTTTAAAAGTAAATTCATCAATGTTAATACATACTCTTTGGTTACAACACAAAACATCTTGCTGAAAGTAAAATACTTCCATAAGCCAGTGAAATACTAAACGTGAAAATTGCTTTTGTTTTTAATAATCTTACTATGTTTTTCCTAGATTGTTGCCGAATGAATCCATACTAACATACAAAAGCGTAGAAATCTCTTAGATTGCGGTGAAGCTCACCGCCAGGTAACAGATTAAACATGTTACGTCGAATGAAAATGGGAGACGGGACCGGGGATCGAACCCAGGACCTTGAGCTTTGCGCGCTCATGCGCCTACCGACTGCGCCATCCCGCTCGCTACCCGTGCCCGTCTACCATTCTCATTCAACTTGTGAAACCCAAAGACCTCTGAGGTGGTCTCGTGGAGACTAGATTCCTCATCTGAGGCGACTCCCTTAGGAAGTACTTTATTTGGGTAGTATTTTCCATTTCTGGTTCACAAACATAGAAATCTCTTAGATTGCGGTGAACCTCACCGCTAGGTAACAGATTAAACATGTTACGTCGAATGAAAATGGGAGACGAGACCGGGGATCGAACCCGGGACCTTGAGCTTTGCGCGCTCATGCGCCTACCGACTGCGCC